>LZPO01035052.1:139389-156402 GCA_001675575.1 Neotoma lepida | reverse complement strand
GGAAGTCAGATGTGTTTCCTTTTGTGTTAATGATGAGTTGAAGAGGTAAACAGTTTTTCTGTAGTTCCCTTGTTGGCTTTACGAGACAGTGACATTNTCAGCCAGTAGTGGCGGAGGTTCACTGGTTCTTGTTAAGGCTCCTTGCTTGAGAGCAAGTCAGTAGAAGTGATGTACAGTATTGTGACTCAAGAGCTTCCCCCAGCCATGACATTGGAATGTGAAACTGTGAAAGGGAGCAGAGATGCATGGAGAAGTGATAAGGCTTGGGAAAGGGTTCATTCCCGCGGAGATCAAGACTGAAGGCTAAGTAAAAGTAATCAGAGGCACTTGAGACGTGATAGAAGAGTGTGAAGTAGAGGGAAGAGCAGGCACTCCAAGGTCTGTGGAAAACAATTGTAAGGAATCGTGGAGGACAGAGTTGGAGAAGTAAGTAGCTTCCTGACCATAGGGTATTTTAATAGATTATAGTAAAGAATTAGGTAGACTGAGAGTGATTAGGTTTTTGAAGGATATTAGGCCAAGGTGCATTTAAATTGCTAAAACAAATCACCTGGCTGTAGGGCAGTGAACATACTGGAGGAAGAAAATACTCATGTTCAGAGATTAAACGGGAGGCCAGTGAAAGAGTTTAGGAAGAGCCTGGGATGGTGCCAGGGGAAGGAAAAGACAAGGACTAACTACATCAGGAGACTATGATGGCCACACTTGCCCCCTGCCCCCTTTCTTTGGATTTGCAGTCTCCTTCTAGCCTATTTCCATCTGTACTCCTCCCCACAGGAGCCTCCTGCTGAGAACCCACTGTCACCCCTTCTAAGCTCCAGTCTTGTTTCAAGTTTGTGTTTGGCCATAGGAACCAGGGTGGCAGCTATGGGCTGAATGTTTGTGTTTGCCTCACCAAAATTTGTAGGGCGAAACCTAATGACCATTGTGCCTCTGTGAGGCCTTTGGGAAGTGGTTGGGAAGTGGAGTCCTCATGAAAGGGGTTAGAGAGCTTCTAAAAGAGACCCCAGGGTCTACTTTGCCTCTTCCAGCATGTAAAGACACTCTGAGACACATTCACTGAGCCTGGGAATGGTTCTAACCCGCACACTATGTCTTGCTGGTCCCTTGATCTTGGACCCCTCAGCCTCTAGAACTGTGGGAAATCCATTTCTGGTGTTTAAAAGCTTTATGGTATTTTGTCATTGACACAGTAGCTTGAGCACAATCAGATACTAACCAACAGCCATTCTACGCCAACACTGTAGATGCCTCGTAGAGCTTGGAGGGCGTGTGATTTGCATACTCTCATGTGTACTCACAGCAGGACTCTTGCAAGTGGAATAAAACAATGGTAAGTGGCCTGTGTTTTGAAGCCCAGGAGATGTGGACCAGCTCTCCCCATGCTGCTAGTTAAAAACATAGGCCTCCAAGGAAGTAGAGATGTTTTGTTTGAATGTTCTTTAGGTCATTATTTTAGAGTATCTGGCAAGCTAGGAGGATATAACTATTTTACTTGGCACCTTATTTACTTTGTTGTTATTGATTACATATTTAGGCATATGGTATATGGACCTTCTGCCTTGGACCCTGAAAGCTTAGAGGAATCAATGTATTGCAGAATTGTGCAGTTATTACACCCAATGGGACCTGACTGACAGAAGGAAATGGGTGGTTCTACCATATTTTGGGATACAGAACACTGAGAGAAGGCTAAGATTTGGGAGGGGAATCAAGAACTCAATTTTGATGTGTTGGGTTGGGTCTGGGCATCGTTGAGAATATGAGAGATGTGAGGTGGAGTTTATCAGTCTATAACACAGTCTGCTCATATCCCCAAGGGAGAAAAAAAATGATCAGAGGACTGCAATGCTTTTCTGCACACTAAGCATGGATAACTAGAATAACTTAAGAGTAGAGATGGGACATTGATGGGACCTCACAAAAGGCCACTTCTGCTCTCCTGAGTGATACAACACTGGATGTCATTTAAGACTAATCCACGACAGAGCAGTGGCAGCCGGATGTGAGCAGTGCGTCTTGTAGGCACTTATGCTGTAACTATTAGGACCACTGTGCTATTGTTAGTGTATCAGAACCACCGTCCTGGAAGAGGACGCCACTTTGAGCCAGAATTCCATCTAAAAACTGTATTGACCTTTCTCCTCCTCACTGCTGTCTTCCTCCTTTTACTTCTTGTTGCTAGAAACAATTCCAGGGACTTAGAATCTTATGTGAATTTTGCCTTTTACAGAATTTTTCTTTTCTTTCTTTTTAAAAAATGTTTTATTCATTTTTTTATGTGTGTGGGTGTTTTGCCTACATGCATAGCTGTGTACCACTTGCATGCAGTATTTGCAGGGGCCAGAAGAGGGCATCAGGTCCCGCTGTAGTTAGAGTTATAGATGGTTGTGAGGCACCATGTAGGTGCTGGGAATTGAACCCCTCTAAGAGCAACCTGTGCTCTTAGCCTGTGAGCCATTTCTCCAGCCCAGGGTTACTCTCTTGATACATACATTTAAAAGGTCGAGGTGGAAATGCCTACCTCATTCCTACGTGACTGAACATAGTGAGCTGGAGTATTGCTCATTCAAAGCCAGCTGATTATCCAGTAAGAACACTGTCTTGTTGTTTTTTAGGATACCTATGTGGTTCCTGCCCTTATGTTAGGACATAGAATCCATGACATGTGACCTTCATGGGGACCCCACAGCATAGGAGCATAGGAGTAAGAATGGAATTGCTTCCTGCTAACTTAACTCATGGTAAATGCTACCCAGAAAATGTTGTTCTAATGTGACAAGTTAAATGGGAAGATACTGTCCCAGAGCAGAAACTGTATGTAAAAAAAAAGCAGCTAAGCCTGGGAGCCAGCCAACAGTTTCTTTGCAGAGATCAAGATGAAAATGACTTATTTTCAAGATAAAAGTGGCCCCTTCNACATCTAAACCTATTTATACATGTTTATAATATGATATTTATTTATATATCCCATGTGGCAATGTAAGTGCAAATGATCCCGTGACATATGGAGTGCATTTTCTTTAGAATAAACAGACATGGTTAATATTCAGAAAGAACCAATAGTGGACATGAGCGCAGCCTCCTGTTAATTGCCAAGAGTTTGAAGAAATCGTCAGCCTCAGGTTAGAGAGAAGAACTCGCTTCCTATGGTATAGAGGTTTCTAAGCCAACAAAACTGAGATCTGTGTTTCAGGATAGTGAGCTTGTCTCCACTGCCTTCAAGTGTGATAGACTGATAAGATGGGATGTAGCCTATGCTCAAGGTAGTACTTAATTTTAGATCAGATGTGATCCTACCTACATAGATTCTTTTTCATTGATTCTTTCTTTCTAGAGTTGCATGTGTGTGTGTGTGTGGGGGGCTCAATCATGATTGTGCAGGAGGAGGCTAGAGATCAACATTAGGTATTGTAGTACAGTTCTCCCCCTTATATTTTGAGACAGTGCTGCTCACTGAACCTGGAGCTCACCGTTACAGCTAGATTGGCTGCTCAGCAAGCCCCAGGGATCTGCTGTGTCTGCCTCCCCAGTACTAGGGTCACAAATGCACACTGCTACATCTGGCTTTTATGCAGGTGTTAGAGATCTGAATGCCTATCCTTGCCTAAGCAGCAAACACCTTACCCACTGAACCAACTCCCCAGCCCATCAATGACCCCTTCTTGGTCTAATTATGGGTTGACTCAACTTGAGGTCTACTGGGCTGTGGCTAAGTTTATACTCAGATTTCAGCCTATCAGATTTGTCCTAATCCATAAGCGTAGATTCTGTTATATGTCCTACACTGTGTCCTTAACTGTTTACATAACTCACCGAAGTCTATTGTAGAACACATTACTTTTCCCCTAAGTCTTTCTTTCTCTGCCTCCTTGTTGCCATGGTAAGCAGCTTGTTCTGTCATGCCTTCCCGCCCTGATGCACCACTCTCAGTGGAAGCCCAGAGCAATGGGATTCCTTCCCTGACATTGCAACATCAATCAAAATAAACTTATCTTCCTATAAGTTGTCTCAGATTTATGGCAATATGAAGCTATTACAAAACTTAGATAGACTACATATGCCTTTTCTCTTGTTACCCCCAAATGGGGAAAAGTCTATACTACACAAATATATTTCACTAATAGCAAACTGCATTGATATTAAACCCATCTTCCCATCAGGATCTCAAAGTTTCCAATAGTCACTTAATAGTTAACCAATGCACAGGGAGATAGAGTGGGTAGAGTACCCGAGCTTCACCAGTTTGCAGGACTATTTGACCACATGAAACATTTACTTCAAGACTCTCAGTCACCTTATAGGGATCTTACACAACTCAAGTAGTTAGAAGTCCAAGCCTCACAAGCTCCCAGGCACTTCGTGTCTGTAGTGGGACACAGGAGCCAATGAGAAGCATAAAGCTTGACTCACTGATGCTTCTATTTCTCTCATGACTTTCAGGTTTCTAGACATATCTATCAAATACATTTTATTTGCTTGGCTTAAAAGATGAGAATATTTTCAAAGTTCTTCAAGGTACTATGCAGGTTGTTGGGGAGAAAATATATCAATGGTCTTAAGGCAATTTGTTAGGCAAGATGTATCCACTGGCGTAATAGTAGCATAACTGTTAGAGGATAAACAATCACTCTCAGATTGGATTTGAGGCCTGATCCACAGGAGGAGCTATATACCTGATATGATAAACCTAGTTGAAAACTTACATCTGAGAGGTCTTGGACTTATGTTGTTTAGCTAATTTGACACAGGGTCAAACTGTGTTCTAAATATTTATGTTCATATTCATAGGCAAATATGGCTCCTATCTTTAGTCAAAGAAGCTTCTTGTTGCAGTGAATGGTGGTAAATGCAGACTTGTACCTGCTCAAGGTACTGAGATTAAGTGATTTTGAGTTCTCAGCCTTAAACAGGACATTTATGATTTCCTCTATGGCTCAGGGGACATTACAGAACAGAGAAGACAGAATGTAAGAGCCAAACGTAGGGAGGAGGGCTATGAAATGCTTGCTTCAGGGCATGTCACAGCATGGTAAGCATGACCTCACGGCAGCCATGACTGCCTGCCATGAACCTGCACAATACTGGGACTGTCAACAGCCAATCATGGCCTGGGGAGAGCCTCATAAGCCTTTCCCCCTCCCTGTTGCACTGTTGGATAGCGGTGAATTCTGGAGGAGGGATAGTCAGTGTAGTTAGCTGTGTAAAAGAAGGTGAGCCTACCAGATCCCAGGAGACAGTTAACACCCACGATCACACAAATGGTCTTGGCTAAAACCATGAGTCACAAAGGTGCAAAAAGAGGCAAGATGTGAGAAAGGGACTTTTAGGGCGGAGGACAGTAGGGAGATAAGAGGGTGAAAGGTGAGGGTAAACAGAATGCGTTATGACTGTGTATAAAGTTGCAAAAGAATAAATTTATCAGTTAAGAAAAGAAAGATCTGCTGTGGTGGATGAACTTGGCTGTGCTTCAAACCTATGCGGTGATCCCTGTGGATTAGCATGGGGAAGGTACAATCCTTGGTAAGAATAATTCCTTTCAACTGGCAATATTTGACACCAAATCTATTTTATCTTTCTACAGGTTATTGGACATTAAGCATGGAGTTGCTACTAGTATTTCAGGGCATGTTCATTACATTATTCAATAATTAACAAAGAGAAACACAGACATGACATATTGAAAATATTTTGCATCAAGAGGGGAGAGCAAAGCTTTAGCTATTCAAAAGAAATCTGCTTGCATTTCATAAACTAGGAAAAAACTAGGAAACATCTTGGTTCTGAATGAGGAGATCACATATTACAACAACTCAAGATAAAAATTTTTTCCAAATAAAAGCAATCTGTGAGAGTAAAACATACCTTAAAATGCTAAAAAAAAATCAGACATTAATATTATAGAACATTTCAAGAATGAATTAGAAAATGAACTTGAAAGTGACTTCAGAATTGAGAAGAAATTAGCATAAAAGTAAAAAACACAAAAGAATGCTTAGCAAACATAGAACGTAATTCATTAGCACCCAACACCCAGAAGAAGAAAAAAACCCAAAGCCAATGTCCCAGGTACGACAGATGGTCTTGTGAAAGGTGACTGTCTTGTTCACCAGCACTGCAAATGGCTTATTTAAGGTTCACATGAAGCTGAACTTCAGGCTCTGGAGGTGATAGGGGAATGAGCAAAGATTTTGAAAGCTGTCGGTCTTACTTTTGCATGTGAAAATGACACCATTTTAGGGCATGGGGCAGAAGGTCATACAATCACTGAATGTTGTGTCTATCCAAACCTCACATGCTAAAATCTAAACCAATGTGTTGACATACAGTGGTGGAATCTTCGGGAGGTGACTAGATAATGAAGACAGAGTTCCTAGGAGTGCATTCAGTGCCCACATGAAAGAGAGCAGAGGGATAGTGGCTCCCCTTTTCCTTTCTACCACTCAGGGACATACAGGAGCCTCCATCTCCAAAGGGTGAGCCCTCACCAGACACTTCATCTTTCTGTGACTTGACCTTTGACTTCCCAGGCTCAAGAACTATAAGCATCAAAGGTCTGTGGCTTATGAAGTACACATCTCAGGCATTTTGTTATAGCAACCTGAACATACCAAAGCAATGTCTTCTGGCTTCTTCCTTATAACAGCCAAACAGGAGACAACAGCTACCAAGTCTTTCCAGAAAAGGAACTGATCAAGAGATGTAACAAAGAGTCAAATAGATATTCTCATGTTTGCAACAATTTATTAAATGTATTATATGACTACCACAAAAAACCCTGCCCAAATAAACTGTTCAAGGCCTCATAAAATATAGTCAAATAAGGAATGCATGTGTGAAAACAAAAATAAATAACATTATATGAATTTTCTCTGCTAGGCTTTCAGCTACATGATTTTGAGATTCCAATATTTGTACAATTTCATAATTTTACATATTCTTATATTTTTACTCTTAATTTTGCAATGACATCTTGAGAATATTTTTTTTAGAATGACTGATTAGATTATGAGATATCGAATATAAACCATTCAGAAAGTAGGATTTTTTCACTTGAGTTTTATTGGAGTGAGTGTGCTAAACACACAAATGTGAATTTATCAATAGAATTATGCTTTCTTTTAAATAAAGAAAATATTTTTTCTGTTCCTTTAAAAAAATGAAACATTGCTTAGATGAATGATACTTGATATATAGCTAAAATGTAGGTATACCTAGATAAATTGACACAGTTGTATTAAAAGTAATTTTAATATGTACCAAGGAAATGCTGACTTTAAACTTATTAAAAAGACTTATTTATTTAATGCATATGATTGTTTTATTTGCATGTATGTATGTACACCCCATACGTGCCTAGTGCCTGCAGAGATCAGAAGAGAACATTTGACTCCCTGGATCTAGAGTTACAGATAGATGTGAGCTACCATGTAGGTGCTGGGAAGTGAACCCAGGCTCTCTGAAAAAGAAGCAAGTGCTCTTAACCACTCAGCCGTATTTCCAGCTCTGACATTGTTATTTCAGCATGAGTAAGAATAATCCAGCACTGCCTTGAATGCCCCCTCCCTGAGCACTGGCTTTCATAGTACCAGAGGTACCATGCAAACTTATAAAGGAGGGAGGCAACCAAAAGTCCTCCCCAGCTAGGATGCCTATGAACCACATTAGTGACCAGCATAGCACTAGAACCTTCAGGGTACAGTAGTGGCGCNCATACCTTGGTGGTAACCAATAGCTTTCCAATTGGATGTAAGGCCTCCTCAACAAGAGGGAAACCATGCCTGGAACTGGAAACCCTTCCAACTACTGAGGGCCAGTGAAATCTTTGGTCTTGGAGGAGAATCGGCATTACTTGACTAANCCAGCATAATCCTTAACAATCTAAACATTTGTCCTTATACCCACAGATAAGTAGAGTCTTCTCCTCTCATCAAGGAAACTTCTCTTTGCAACAGATGGAGACCTTTACAGAAAACCACAGCCAACCAAAATGCAGAGTTGTGGTTCCTAGTCCCAATGAATACATCGACAAACACCTACTACACCTAAAGTTGAGGGAACCCTGCAGAAGAGGGAGAAGGGAGGCTGTGAGAGGGAGGCCAGAGCACCAGGGGATTGGCTGTGAGATTTTGTCTCCTAGTAGTGTCAGAAGCTACACTCATAAAGTCTCACCAACATGACTTCAATGTTAGCTAAACATGCATGACACCAATGAACATGTCAAAGTGACCAGAGAAAAGCCTATGAGGCCTGTGTGTATGTGTGTATATATATATACACACACACACATATATACATGCAATAACAATCAGTGAAAAAGGTGGCTGTGGATTTTGAAGGAGAGTGGGAAGAGGTATATGGAAGGCTTGGANGGAGGAAAGGGAAGAGGGAAATGTTGTAATTACATTATAATCTCAAAAAAAGTTAAAAAANAATAAACCAGCTAATCTTCATATCTATAAAAAATTGAAGTTTTGCATGTGTGCAAGTATGTGCCTTTGTATGTGTGGGTGCATGTGTGGGGACGTGTGAATAGAGGCCAGAAGACTGCCTTGGCTGTTGTTCTTCAGACGTTTTCTGCCTTAATTTTTTTGAGACAGAGTTTGTCACTGATCTGGAAATTGCCAAGTAGGCTAAACTGGCTGCCACTCAAATCTCAGTCACCCACGTGCCTTGGTCTCTCTCCCCAGTGCTGGTCTTAGGAGGGTATGCCAGTGTATACAGCCTTCCACACATGGTTTCTGGGCCTTTAATCCCGGTCCTCATACTTGTAAGGCAAACAATTTATTACCTGAACTTTCTTTCCAGGCCCCTAAATCACATTTAACATATATTGTTAAATAATATAAGTCACTGTACCTTATATTTAAATTTGGGAGAATAAGAAACCACAATTTTATCCAAATTTTATGCCCTAATTTGTTATTAGAGCTAAACTATTTCGTGAGGAGCTAAATTGGGAATTAACGTAACTGTTGGCTTTAAATCTGTTATTTCAAAATACAAAAATAAATTCAGGCTTCTTCTCAAAACATTAGCTACTGAATCAGTGAGTTGTTGCAATACAATTTAAAAGTTAACCAATTTCACAGTTACCGAATACAAGGTCACGCATTGTTCGTCAGCAAAGCATCAAGTTGAAACCGTGTGCCACTGAAGCTTCAGCTCATCAAGCAGGCTTGGCCAGCTTTGTGTCCATCCACCCATTGGTCCCTTTGTGTGACTATACGGAAACCAAGAGTGATGTTCCTGATCCTCAGAGCAAACTTTCTGGCCAACTCTATAGTTCAGAGGAGGAGAAGAAGCAAATGGCTAGAGCACGGTGTGCTCTCTGGCAGCAGTTAAATCTTTTCTACGTAAGCAAAAACATACTAAAAATGCCTTAGCCTGTTCTTTTNAGTTTTTCCTTTTCCATAGAAAATTATAACTCAGGAGGATTTGCCTATTTTTAGACTGAAACCTGCTGTCACAGGAAGTGATTCATCTGACCCGTCTTTGGTATCCTCAGGGTCCTCTTACTCCTCCAGCCTCATTGTGCCCACCAGTCCCTTCAACATCTACCCAGACCTCTGAAATGTCCTCACTGAAGTCAGATCCCAGCAAATCCGCAAATCCCAAAGCAAGCAGTGATAGGAAACTTTGCTGAAATTGCAATGCCAGCCTAAAATGCCATCGTGTTTTTTAGGTTAAAGGATTCTGGCAGGTCATTTTTTTTTTCCAAATTAATTCTNGATCATAAGCTTCTATTAGCTGGTTTGTGCGGGTGCCACATTGCTGAGAGAGTGACAAGAAATAGGAGCCGTGGAATCTTACATGTCTGTCTAAAGTCTCCCAGACCCACTGTAGAACGCAGAGAACTCCAGATCAGATCATCCAGACCCGGTTTAGTTAGCTGAGTAGAGCGAAAAGTGGACCAGGGAGTTTTCTAAGCACTGCCCAGCCATACTTCACTAAAGGAAGAGTCATGTTTGCCTTTTATAAAAAGGCAGGGCCAAAAGACCAATATTCACTGGCTTTCCTTCCATCCAAAACTTTCCCCACAATTCTCTGCCAACTCATGAGCTGAAGTTTCAATTTTTCTTGCATGGCTGTTTTTCAAATACAGGGAAATTATGTGGGACAATTCTCAATGGTCTTGTTGGGCCATGCACCTCCCTTTAGTTTAAAGTCTCCCTGTAGATCTGTGACCATGGGCGTTCAGAAGAGCTCAGGAACCAGCCCGGCTGCTACTAAAGCCATGCCCCACTATAGTGCCGCTATTGAGGCAAACAAGCAAACAAAACCACATGGAAAGAATACTCTAGGTGTTGATAGCTCTTTGGGGCCTTCATAGTGTATATAGAGGACATAGAAGGAAGACTACCACACTCTTACATGCAGGCGTTCATAACTGCCATCATCAAATCCTGTCTGTTAAACTTGCTGGAATGAACCTGGCAGTAAAGGCTGTTCCTCTCGGGGGACAGACACCCACCTCCTCAACTTCCAACTTCAGGATGATTTGTGTCTGTCTCCCCATTAATGGGGCATGGGTGGGATCCGAGGCAGAAAGGGTGGCTCTGCACCCCAGCCTCCTTCCCTATGGCCCCCTTGAGTACCGACAGTGACACTGACTTTGAGATGATCTGGTTCCCTCTTCTCATTTTGTTTATGGAGGACTGTGTTGCTCTGAGGAGTTCAGTGACTCTCCCGGGGTCTTTCAGCCANTCTGGAACTGAGAGAAAGTGAAGTGAGAGTCTAGGTTTTTCCATGCTTGGCAGCTGCAGATGTTCCTGGAGGCTGACCATGTCTTTGAGTCAGAAACGTTCTGAACAGCAATTGGATCATTACTGTTTGTTCTCTGTCTCATTACATTACAGCTTCTAGCTAAGTCCCTAAGAAGTTACAAAAGTGGCTCTGAATCTCAGAATCACAAATGATTATACATGTTCCAGAGCATGCCTGGCTGAATCCAAGGGAAGAAATCACAAAGCAAGAGCACATGAAACTCCTGAACATGTACCATCCTAAGGCTCCAGTAGGCTGAGATCCATGCCTACCTTCTTCAGGGTTTAGAGTAATACTCATATGTCCAAGATACTTCCCAATATTGGTGCAACAAATTCTTTCCATTAAGTATTAACTTTTCTGAATTAGCAGCAACTTGTATTCAAGAATGTCTCTGGTTGCTTTGTGTGTCTCACACCCACTTCGATTGAATGTCCCCAGCTGTGGGTCTCATGACTTTGTCTTCCTTTCACTGGCTCAGCTGAGTAATCACCTCTCTTATGGCTTAGAATCAACTGTATCCATTGTTCTGTTTTGGTGAATTAGTTATAAAATTCTCACAGGAACACAGAAAGGCAACCATAAGTATGTAACTTCCTTGGAATTTTCTCAAAATCAATTGGCTTTTAATGAAAGACACAAAAAACGTGGCAGAATGTGTCCCCATCACTAAGAACTTCATAATCTCTTTAAAAGGAAGCATGTGCATTAACAAACTAGTTCTGCAAAGGTCAAGTGAGCAGCCTGTACACTAACTGTTGGAAGAGTTCAGAGNAGAGAGGACACTGATATTCCAATAGTTTGGAAAGGTTCCATAGGAGAGACAGGATTTAGGTGAGGACGGACAGAGTGGATATGAGTTAGAATAGAAAGAAAGAATGCTTGAGTTGGGGACTAGAGATATAGCTTAAAGGTTGAGCATTGGCCCAGCTGTACACGAGGCCATATTTGATACCTAGCACTACAAATCAAGTACATTTTTGAGTTAGGGGTACAAACTGACCAAGTATCATTGATCTTGTTTGGATCTTGAGTGTCCCTGGGGGACCATGTGTTAAAGGCTTGGTCTCCAGCTTGGTGTCATTGGGAGGTGGTGGGGTCTTTAAGGGGTTGGACCTAATGTGTGATTGTGACCAGTCTTAAACCCAATGGGGGAGTGGCATCAAATGTGGGCTGTGGGATCCAGTCTCTGCTTGTCATTTACTCCCCTGAGCTGAGTGGCTGTGTCCNACCAAATGCTCCCACCACTGCATGCTGTCTTGCTCCAAGCCCCAAACAGAGCTAATTGATGATGGTCTGAATTTTGGGAGTTGTCAGTCAAAATAGACCTTTTTTCTTTATAACTGATTGTCTCAGATATCCCTCCCAGCAATNGAAAGCTAGCTAATAGAGGCACTGGGTACAAGATGAGGCCACAGATGAACAGTAACCAGAGCTATGGGGAGGGACAGGACTGATGCTTCGCATTTGAGAAATTCTGTTTGGACAAGAAGAGCTAGCTAATTTGTACATCTGTGGAGGGGTGTGGAGGGGTGTGGAGGACTGTGAAGGGGTGTGGAGGATGTAAATATGCCTGTGTAGTGTATGTGCATATGTGTGATGTATGTGTGCACACTCGTGTGGAGTAAGTGTGGAGTAAGACTTACTCTTGTAAGTTTGCCTGTGTAGTGCCTGTGCACACGTGTATGTGTGTGTGTGTGTGTGTGTGTGTGTGTGTGTGTGTGTGTGTACATGTGGAAGCCAGAATAGGGTGCTGAGTGTTCTGCTTTGCCACACTCGGCCTGACTTCCTTCAGATGGGAACCTGTACTGATCCTGGGACTCACTGTTTCAGGCAGACTGGCAGGCCATACNTTGGAGGGATCTATCTGCATCTGCCTGCCACAGTGCTGGGTCATAGGCACATTCACAAACNAGCCTAGCCCTTTACACAGGTGATTTGAAAACTCAGATCCTATGCTTGTGCAGTAAGCACTCTTACCTGCTGAGCCAGCTCCCTAGCCTAGATTTATAACTTTATAAGGATAATATATATATCTTATGTATATAAAATATTACCTTATTATGTAATGTACAATATAATTATATCTTACTAGCTAAAATAATATATAATATACTATAGTATCAGATTAATTTTCCTTTCCTTTATCCTAACTTCTTCCTTCCCTCTCTCTTTCCCACCCACCCTCCCTCCCTTCTTACTTTTTTTCTTATCTTTCCACTCCACTTCTTTCCTTTCCGCCCTGCTACCCTTCTCTGCTTCCTTTCTACAATAAGAANAAGAAAAGGAAGTAAAGCTATTGGGAGATGCAGTATACGTGCAGTCTCTAGCAATGATGTATCCAAGAGACGTCCACTGTTTAGCTTGCACAAAACTGCATCCTATGGCACATGATGCCTGACCTTGGAGTGAGGAGAGATGTTGTGTGAGCAACNGTAAAATAACGGATGGGGAGGGAGGAATTAAAGGCCAGTGATGGGTGATGCGGTTTCCCTAACAGCATTTTTGGGGTACACTCTTGATGCTTTTAATTCCCAGACTAACTTGAGAATTTCATTCTGAAGGTGGCCCGAGAGGTGACACATTTTTGGTCAAAGGCTTATTTGATGAGTTTTAAGAAACAACATCTCCATGCTTCTTTCATTTGTCAGATTGACCCCATGTGGAGGTGCGGGCTACAAAAATAAATAGCGAGGATAAGAAGGTCTTTATTCCTCTGGCATTCCCTTGACTTTGTCCTTTGTGCCGTGGAAAACTGGAAAGGCACATTGAAGCATTGATAACAGTTGTGTGAGGGCTTACGGTGGCCCCTGAGGAACAATTCTAACATACTGCACCATTAGACTAAGGAATTCTGCAACCTAGATCATGTGATTCAATCCCCCCTAGAAAGGATAAACAGGCTCTAGCTGCTCAGGGAATGTGCATTAAATCTAAAAAAGTAGGAGACTCACAAATTTCCCACAAACATTTGCGGGGTATCTATTGTGGGTGCCCTTCTGGGCTACCTGGCAAGTATGTTGATGCTCAAAAAATACTGGGTGGAGAATTCATGAATTCATGAAATCTTGTTTTTTGGGGAGGTTAACAGGGAAAATATGCTGATTCCAGAGGAAGGAGATCATAGGCGTCAAGGACAGATGGACATTTGTTGTTATCTAGACCTTAGGGTGGGAAGGGTTAAGTGTGGGTGTGAAGGGAAAGACAGAAGAGGGACTACTAACGGGGGAAGTCTGTGGCACATTCCAGTTTGCTGACTGTAGGGGAACTATCAAGGACCAGGGCAGGAAAAGGTTAAACGCAGTTGGATTTCTAAATCTGTAGAAGGTCCTGATGGTGTGGGAAGCAGACAGCATGGGGTTCATTTAGATAGGTTTGCGTGGGTGGGGACTTTGCATAGAGACATCATGCAGTTAGAACCTTCCACTTGGTATTTATGACAAAATCAGAACTAGGACTGCCTCAATTTATCAGTTAGTGCAAGTGTACACACCAGCCCTTAAGGGCAACAGACACAGCACAAGGCAAAACCACTTNAAAAAAAATGTCTATTTCACCATAATTCAGTGACCGAATTTCTGTTGTGAAACTGGTATATTTCATTTAAACCCCGCATGCGTGCAGTGTGGGCTGCTGAGAGAAGTGCCCATGTGGCCTGTGCTGATAAAATGTCCAACCCAAGGGGCGGTGCTGTACAGAAGCACTTGTCAGTCCTGTATCGTTACCCCCACCTTAGAAACTCCCCAATATGTGGCAGTGATGGTATCTGGATTTCAGAAAAGACATGGATACATGGGGAAAAGCACGCTAAGTGAGAACAGAGACTTAAGACTCTCTCTGGGGAAAGAATGGAGGTGGATGCAGAGATGACACTTTTAAAGGACTGAGTGTAAGATGTGTAAGTCACTAAGTCAGGGAAGAAGAGAGATTTCAAGAGGATCCTACAGGCTTCAACAACCAGCAAAGAGGCAAAAAAGCAAAATGAAGAAACAAAATAAAATAAATGAATAAAGAAACAAAAAATAAGTAAAGAAAGTCTATTGGATGACCAGTTTCCAAACTGGACTTATGAAGTCCTTGTTTGTGGCCTTAAAATTTGTAACATAGATAACTGTTCAAGGCATTTTTAAAATCAAGTAGGCCTAAGTCCTTGAACCTAGTTACTTGAAGCTATGTATATATTTTAAGCAAAAACTGTTGGGTTTGTGGTTTTTTTTTTTTTAGGAGGCGCTATTGACCCTAGGTAGTACATCACAAGATCTCAGNTATACAGCCTCTTTTTCAGGCCTGAAGGCTAGTCATTGTTAGCATCAAGGAAAACACAGTCCATCTAAGGTCGAGACATGATTCCAGCAGGGACTGGCAGTGGCTCCCTCATTGGGTAGCTAACAAAGAATTTTCAGTGTGAGGACCAAGGAGGGTGGGAACTGTGCTCCAGCCTTCATAGCCAGTGTACTCGCGCCTGTGGTTGGGCATGGAATGAAGACACCACTGACCGCACAGGGAAGATTTCCAGGCTACTGCCCTGTGGGATTTTGTTTATTGGTCAATTTTGCAAACAACTCCCCTCTGACCAAACATTCAAATTGCTGAAGCTTGGAGGTAATTAGAGAGGTGATTCTGTAGATTCATGGAGTTCTAGGCTTTGCTGGGGTCTGAGAAATGATCCAGGCCAGGACACCAGCCTGGGGTCTGTTCTGTGTGGTATTACCAATGGATACTCGGCTTGTTGCTGCCTGGTGGCTTCCAGCAAAGGGGTTCCGTACATTGTCAGTGAGTCCTCTCTGAAATTATCTGTATTTTAGAGCTACTTCAACTTCTTGATCTAGTGCAAACCCATTAGACTATGTGTGTGTGTGTGTGTGTGTGTGTGTAACTCCACAGAAACTATGCAGTAAAATATTGCTACTAATACACATTGGTTTTTTAGATGAAGAACTTAAGGCATAGATTAGTTCTGTGCCTTCCCTAAGGTCAAAAGAGTTGAACCATGGTATTGCTCCAGCATCTGAGCTCATACCTGATAGAAAAGAGGTTGAGGTGCCCTAAATTGGACTAATAAAAGAGAGATAAACTGGAGGAAGATGAGGAGAATATATGCACGAGGCACACACAGATGAGACCCAGTGCTGCGGAACTCAGAGGGTTCTGGGAACTTGCACTTAGACAGCATCTGACAGTATCCGAGGATTCCAGAAAAGTCTAAAGCAAAGGAGGAGGACTTTGAGTTTCCGGGGTGACAGGGAGAGAGGGAAACACATGGNGGGAGCTAGTGGTAGATATTCTGTGGTGCCATTTTCTGGGTGATAAATGTCCAGCATCGTCTGGTGGGGATTAACTTCTGTCGTCTCTATAGAGAGAAAAGGGAGTCTCCCTTAATCATCATGTCTCCTGTTAGGCAAACAGGACGAAGGAAAAGAGTTTGCCTTCTGCCTGCTTTTTAGTGGCCTCAGACAGGCAGGATTTGAGGCATACTGTTGCCCTTCCCTGGCTTTCCTTTGTATAGAACTCTTCTTGCTATTAACTCCAACATTTGAANACTGTTAATAGGGCTTCTCTCAGTATGTATTCCCCAAGCTGAGCCCAGTTAATATGATCATTTCTTCTTAAGACCATGATTATAAGCTAGAAATATAAAGTTTAGTTTGTCAGCCATCTCTTAAAACTGGTACCCAGAACTGAATTCAGACTCCAGTAGGATCTGACGTGACTGGGATAGAGTCATACAGAGAGAAGGCTCTAGAATTGGCATGTCATCCCTTAGCTAATTCATGATGGAACACACACGATGGTGTGTAAAGAGATCTGTACAGATATTCTGATAGGACTGGAGGACCAGTAGGACTGGCTAAGGAAGGAGCAAAGTAAAGTTGCTTTTTGGTGCCTGGACCTTCAAAACTTGGCTTTTTAAGCCCAAACCCAGTGATGAATGAGAAATATGGAGAAAATACAAGTTTCGCATAGTATAATGTCAGGCTTTGCCACTCATCGATACTGTTCACAGGGGAAATAGAACATTCAAGAGGGCAAACATGGATTGTCAGCAGGTAAAAGGCCTCTTTAGTTATTTTTATTTGTGTATATGAGTGTCTACATGGGTATATATCATCTGTGGATGCCCACAGAGGCCAGAAGAGGGCATCACATCCTGGAGTTACAAACAGTTCTGAGCCACCATGTGGGTGCTGGGAACTGAACCCTGGCCTCTAGAAGAGCAGCAAATGCTCCTAACCTCTGAGCCATCTC
>LZPO01035052.1:120523-134294 GCA_001675575.1 Neotoma lepida | reverse complement strand
CTGTCTGTCTGTCTGTCTGTCCACATTTGTGCTTCAAGTGCTGTGTGTCATTTACCTAAATGCTTTGGATGTTTACTATGTGTAAAACAATGGATGTTACTAAGCTTCTGTCTCCCTACCCTACCCCAAGTAATAAGCAGACAATGAGTATTGAAGATAAGATATGCATGAAAATGAGGGCAAATTATTCACAAATGAAAAATAAGATACTGAATATGAGAGTGTAATTGTCAACTCAATGCCACCTACAATCACCNGCAAAGAATCTTAGTGAGGAATTCTCTTGATCAGGTTGGCCNATGGGTATGTTTGTGGGAGATTATCTGGATTGTTAATTGAGGTGGAAAGACCCATCCTCAGTATGGAGGGCACCATTTCATGGACTGGGCCCTTCACTGTAGAAGAGTGAAGGAAGTTAGCTGATTTTAACCAGCAGGCAAGTGAGCAAGAACACATTTATTCTCCCTTAGTTCCTGACTGTGGATGTGATGTGACCAGCTNCTTGAGTCCCATTACTGACTTCCTGAAATGGTGCAATGTGACCTGGAATTATAAATCAAATAAGCCCAATTCTCCTCTAAGGTGATTTTGGTCAAGGTGTTTTATCACAGCAATAGAAATGAAACTAGAAAACCAAGAAAGTACATTTAATTATTAACACAACAAAGAAGAAAGTAAATGCTCTAAGAAACTGGAGGTAATGAGGCAGAGCATCTGGTATCAACCAACTCTAAATCCTAAATCTGCCACGTTAGAGATGGCTGAAATAAGTAAGATAATGTGTAGAGAGTATCTGACTGGGTTGGAATAGAATAGTATTTAGTAAGTGGCAGGTGCATCACCTCTTCCTCCCTCCTCCCCTTTCCTCCTTCCCCTCCTCCTCTCTCCTCCTCCTGATACTATTANTGTTACTATGAGAATTATTACAATTTATCGTGAAAGGTGAATCTCAAGTGAGATCTGGTAAGGGAAAGACAGAGACAGAGATGGGTTAGAGGACGAAACTGAGCATTCAGCTTCCATCTGATGAAAGACACAGAGCAGGTCACCAGGCTTGCAGGTGCTGGGGTGTGGCAGTTCTTCCCGGTGTGCCTTCTTCCTCCCTAGGGCATCTTCAGAGACTTGAAGAACCTCTTGGTCTTCTCTGTTGGGAAGATCTAGCCAGCAGGCAGTTGTTATTGAGGCAGAACTGAAGCCGAATTCAAGCTTCAATTTCTATGTCAATATTAGCTCGTTTCCTTGAAGGGCAGAATTTTGCCCTGTGAATCTGCAAAATAATCGTCTCTGTTACAGGAATTCAAACTTCAAAGACCTGACCATTGTATTTTAGATTAAATTAAATTATCTTATTTNAAATTCTGTTCGTTTGGACAATGGAACTAATAGTTTCCTCCTTGGATAGAAAGATCATGTGATCCATGTATACATTTCACTTTATCTCACTGGAGATTTTTTTTCTCTCAATTTTTTTAGAGTGTAAGGAGTGGATGCTGAGCCCCTGGGGCTAAGACAAGGTTGAAGCTTTAAACATGCTCAGTTCAATTCCATCTTCCTGGGCTGTGATTAAGCAGCAAGGAAATCGCTGTTAATAGTCTGAGGTTGGGCAGAATATCCTGGTGCTCTTGATGAGTTTGGAGTTTAAGTAGGACATTTTTATATTTCAGTATGTTCCAGCTTTCTGGCCAACACTCAAGTATCTGTCACAATGGAAGGGAGGGGAGCTGGATCAAGGGTAATGAGCTCTGGACTATGCAGTAGGAGCTGTGGGGCTCTCATTCCAGTGTGCCACTTACTTGGCAAATCCGTGTGAGCAACGGAAGGGCTCCACCTTTTTGAATTTTAGTTTGCTAACCATATGGATTTGTGAGCTCGGAAAATACAAATATCACTTCCTACAAAGTTCTGCTAGTCACAGTGATTCCTCAGATATTTTTGTACTTGTAGAGAAATTTCATATTCATAGTAGAGACCAAGCACATGTGTTATTTGAGTGATTTTGGAGGTCATTTATAATAAAAGCTAGCAAAGGACTACTGCGATTGTTACCTGTAATCTAGATTGTATCGTATGTTGATACAATGTCACCATATCAACATATGATCTGATCTACAATCCCCTGACAAGAGAATATCAGTGAGAGACTGTAGATTATGTTGGCCCGTGGCCATGTCTTTGGGAATTGTCTTGATTACATTAATTGAAGTGGGAAGATTTTCTTATTGGGGTTTCTAGACCCCAAGCACATGCATGAAGATTTCAGCAAGAGAAAGGTTCCAAGAAGGCCTGTGGAATCTTAAATTTTTTTATGCCTGGACAAGATGGACAAGGCACATCAAAGCCCTTGAAGAATTAGATTCCCTGGACTTGGGTCCTGGATTGTACAAGAGTAGAGAAAGGGAACTGAGCGCAGGTATGCACACATCTGTTCTCTCTGCTCTTGATTAGCTATGTCTAATGAGTAACTCTGTGATGATGTGGCTGGCTGCTTTAAGTTCCTGCCTAGAATCTCTGCAGNGATGGACTGTAACCTGAAACTGTGAGCCAAGTGAACCCCTCCTTTCTCAAAGTTGGTTTTGTCCTGGTATTTTATCATGCCATCTAGAAAAAAAAGCTCAAACAACGAACATGTTAGATATTAATTACCTCAATTAACTTAACCTTCACAAAAGCTTTGAAATGATTATTTTTACGCTCTTTTTAGAAGTAAACCCATATCCATGACTTAGACTTTCCCAAATAAAAACCTGATTCCTCTTCCAGACTTCCTTTGCACGTAGACGTTTGGACCAGTTGCTTTTCTGTGATGGAATGTCCAGTAGTAACAACTTAAGGGAAGATTAATTTTGGCTCAGACTTCAGAGGATTCAGTCCATCATGGAGGGGAAGCCATGACAGGGCAGTTCAGTCTGCATTGTGGATGGTCAGGAAGCAGAGCAAGTGACAGGAAGTGGCCACTCCCAAGCATCCATCTTCATTGACTAACCTCCAACTAGGAACCGAATTTGAAAGTTTCTTGAATGCTTCAAATACCATCACCAGCCAAGAACTAAGTGTCAAAAACATGAGCCTATAGACGGCATTTCAGGCTCAAACATTTCCAGTGTGGCGTGGCTGGGATTTGGTCAATGGATGTAGCCGGAAGGATTGTGTGGAAGTTTCAGGGAACTGGAACAAAAGAGCATTCCTTCTCTGCCCCATTTTAAATCAGTCTTGTTCTCACCCTTATCTTCTCCTCTCTCTAAGACACCTGAAATGCAGATTNGAAAGCCAAGGCTCTGGAGGCCGTGTTGAAGCTTGAGGAAGATGCTCAGCCCTTAAGGCTGCCAAGTCACCCTTGACACATGAAGGTGTCATGAAGCTGAGCCTTTATTCCCTTAAATGGCACACATTCATATAACAGAGAAATAAGTTTTCTAGTGTGTCCCACAGATCCAGTCTTAACAACAAGAGCCTATTGTCTAAGGCNCATCATTATTAAATGAAAAATTCCAGTTTTCCTGTAATTGGCTTTTTTTTTTTAAACTCTTTGGAGGTCTTCCTGCCACCCAGCTCCCAAATAAATACACAGAGACTTATTCTTAAGTTATCAATGCACAGCTTTAGCTTGGCTTGTTTCTACATTTTGCCTCTGTGCTTTTTACCTTTCTTTATTAAATATATATCTATATATATCTATATATATATACACACACACACACACATATATATTTTTTTTTCCTTCTTACTCTGTGACTGGCTGGGTGGCTGGCCCTGCATCCTCCTCTCCTTCTTCTTTTCTTGCTCCATATTCTTGTCTTTTCTGAACTTCTCCTCCTCTTGATTCTCTCTGCCTGCCAGCCCCACCTATCCCTCTCCTGCCTTGCTATTGGCTGTTAAGCTCTTTATTAGACCAATCAGGTGTTTTAGGCAGGCAAAATAACACAGCTTTACAGAATTAAACAAATGCAACATAAAAGAATGCAACACATTTTTGCATCATTAGACAAATATTCAGCAGCATAAATGAATGTAACATATCTTAAACTAATATTCCCCAACATTTTCCCATCTGAAAAAGCCCAAATCCATTATCACTATGCCACATTAACCTCGGAAGAAGAGAACTCTTTTCTCCATAATGTTGGGTCTTTAAGGTAAGCATGCTTAGTCCTTGAAGACAGTTGACATAATGTCCAGTTAGTCTGTTCTAATTACATTTGACTAGAGAGGATCATGAATTGGTTCTAGACTCCAAGGACATGCATACAGTAAGAGGAAGAGTCTCAAGAAGGCCAGTGCAGTCTTCATACCTTTTTATGNCTGGATAACATGGATAAGGCACACCAACGCTCTTGAAGAATTAGATTTGCATGAAAATGATCTCCAGCTGCCTTGGCACATATGTGAAGGAAGTGCCCTTGAAGGACTTGCTACATGGCTGGGCCTGTGTCTGCACAGGAAGCTGCATTGCTGGGGGCTGTATACACATTACATCACCTGCACCATTCAGATGGGGATTACATGACATTTCTTTGGCCAAACCAACGAAACAAAGTAATATCAACTGTAAAGATAGCTTTATCAATAAATATACTAGACTTCTAGGAAGAAAATTCAAAATTTTCAGAGCTTTATAAAGTTTGGTTTAAAACTACACCAAGGCTTANTATATTTCTCTGTAAGATGGTGACTATCACAAAGGATTGTGTTTTCTAAATTAATTTTTGGTGATACTGTTCTTATCAAAGTTATATTGGAATTATATGACTATAATAACTTCAAGGTTCAACTACTAGAAGAATCTGACTTTGAAATTATAACTCAATGATTGAGAGCTTGCTTGGAGTACACAGGCTATGAACTTGTTTACTTAGGAACAGCTTGATGTCAGGGGCTTTTAGTAAAGGAGACAGTCCCAGGAGGCATTTTTAAAACAACATNTATAATTTTTAAATTTTATATGTGTGGGTGTTTTGCTTGTATGTATGTCTGTGCATCACATGCACACCCGCTGCCCACAGAGGCCTGAAGAGAGCATTAGATCCCTTGGAACTGGAGTTAGAAGTGGTTGTGAGCCACCATGTGGGTGCTGAGAATTGAACCCAGATCCTCTGAAAAAGAGGCCAATGCTCTTAACCTGTGACCTATCTCTCCAATCCCAAGAAGGGCTTTGCTTTGGTGGCCCAAAAAGACTAAAGCTATTTGTTTAGCATCACACATTTTCATTTATTTGTTTATTTATATATTTATTTGTTTGTTTATTTATTTACTTTTGTGTCTGTGTGTGTGAGCACCTGTGTGCTGTGGCCTGCATATGGAGTCAAATGACAACTTGAAAGTCAGTTTTCTGCTTCTACTATGGGGGACCTAAGGACTGAACACAAGTCACCAGGCTTGACGGCAAGTGCCTTTACCTGCTGAGCTGTCTTGCTGGCCTGGTAAACTTTATTTTTTAAAAAGTATTTATTTTTACTTTCTGTATAGGCATAGATGAATGTTTTGCCTACACATATGTGCATTGACCACATGCATGCCTGGTGCCTGAGGGAGTCAGGTCACCTGGAACTGAGTTACAGATAAATATGAGCTGGGTGCTGGGAACTGAACCTGGGTCCTCTTCAAGAGCAGTAAGTGCTCTGAACCACTGAGCCATCTCTCCAGCTCCCACCTCTCACNCCAACATTTTCAATAGTNATCTGGCCAGGCTCCTGACAAACGCCAATGCGAATTTTCTCCATGCATTTTTTTTTTCTGTAGATCTCAGTAGATTCTCCAAAATAATATTTCCAAGAGACTAAGCATCCTCCTGATCTACAAGGACTGGGCCATATCTGGTGATAGGTCCATGTTTCTAAATGTTGCTCTTTTCCAAAAAAGAAAGCAGTAGTGACCTCAGGCTGGAAGCAGAGAAGATAAACAATCTTTTCCACGAGAAAATAAGAAGGCGATGTTAGCAAAGTTCCCTGAAGGAACCAAAAGGGAGGGAAACTGGGCCCAGAATGGACATCCACAGTGAGCCTTGTAACATCAGAAAGTATTGTGAATCAAGTGACGGAGTTTTTGCTGATACCGAGGCACTGAAAGGTAAAGAAAACCATAAAGAAGCCTTGTTTTGTTGCCCATCTGTTTATAGTCTACTGACTTTCAGATGAAAGCTGATAAATACAGAATGAAGGATAAAATGAGAAAGCCGTTGTGTGCCACCAAGATAAAAAACAATGCGTCAACAGAAACCAAAGTCATTCAAAATTTATTGGGTAGGCAGACACTTAGCCTCATGTCATCTTCTCACAGACCNCTTTAATGAGGCAGTTATAAAAGGATCCCAAAGAACAGAGATATTTGACCAACAGCAACTTAACTAGGTGGTTCAAGTTCGCATCCCTAAAATGGGACCAGCCCAGTTCATGTGCCATTTGACAAAAGACACATAGCACTTTCGATGTGTCTCTGAGAGAATCCATCATTTGAAGCCTACCAGAGAGCAGAAACCAGACAGAAGTGACTCGAGGGGCGTTNTGCAGTACAATTAGTTTGTATTCTGGGAATCGTGTTTTCTCCTGGTCTTTCCCATTCCATAAATCTTTGGGTTCTGCTGATTTCACTTCTTAAATATTGCTAGAATCCATCCACTGCTCCCGACTCTCTGTTACATCATCTCACCTAATTGTTAAAACATTTGCTGGCTGTGTTCCCCTGAATCCACACTTCACAGGTTAGCCTGAGCGATCTGTCTANNGCATGAATCCGTTCATGCCACTTTCTCTCGGTGAAGGATTCTGAGGCTCTCATCAGCATCCGTGCATCAGTGTAGACTGTCTCACAAAGTCTGTCCAGCAAAGCCCATCGCGGCCCAGCTTCCGCTTTGCCTTCTATCTGTATTCTTTTGTACCCTTCTGTCTCCAGTGTCACATTCTTGTGACTTGTTGGCTTTTCCTAGTTTCTGAGCTGAGGTATGTTCTGTGTTTTTTTTTTAATAAAATTTATTTATTTTTTATTTATGCATATGTGCANGCACAAGTACCTGCATGAATTTATGTGCACCCTGTGCATGCAGGTTGCCATGGAGATCAGATGAGCCCCTGGAATGGGATACAGGTGGTTGTGAGCCACCTGATGTAGGTACTGGGAACTGAACCTGGGTCCTTTGCAAGAGCTCTAAGTACACTGGAGTGCTGAGCCATGTCTCCAGCCTGGTATGTTCTGTTTTACCAAGCTTTATGTATAGGCCTACAAATTTTCTCTTTCTGCACTCTCTAACCTCACCATCCTTTTGTGGATGTAAGCCCCTGTTTGAAGTAGACATTTGGACACAATTGGGATTCTTTCTAAAAGCCTTTCTTACCCTCCTGCTCTACCTNNTCCGAATCTCAGCAACGTGCTCCTTCTGTGTGAGTCTCACACATGCGATCTCAGCACTTGATGTCAGTAACATGTTCCCTCCGTGTGAGCCTCACACAAGCCATCTTACATGAGCACTTGCCACACCACATTGTAACCTTTTGTTTATTTAAGATCTCCCTCCTTTAGCAGTCTGGAAGCCTCCTAAGGGGAAGGACTGATTGTGACTTTTTCAGTGTTTTTATTACCTGATACCCACCACAGTGCACAGCAGACAGCAGAAGTTGAATCGGCCTTTTTGACTGAAATGGAAGGATGACATGGCTGCAGGGAGAGCAGAGGACAGGAGAGGNNTCTTACAAATAGCCCATGTTCCAAATGGTGCAGATGGTGACGTTTATGGGCTGAGGGGGCGATTATCTGAGCCCTCTAGTGAAAAGTCTCCTTTGTCACCCAGCTCTTAGTTTCAGAATTATTCTCCAATACAAGGAATTGGGGCTCTTTGGAGACGTGGCTCAGGATATGGAGCCTGAATGCACAGGGGTACTGCTGTGGAATAATCCTTCTGTACACTGTGAAGATGTGTTGCTCTCGTTGTTAGTACAAAGCTCATTGGCTGATGGCCAGGCAGGATTTTCAGGGCAGAGAGAATGCTGGGGAGAAGAAGGGCTGAGTCAGAGGAGATGCCATGAGTCACAGAGTGAGCAGGATGGGAAGTATGTACATTAAGTAAACGAGCCTCAGGGCAGCTCATAGATTAATAGAAATGGGTTGATCTAAGTTATAAGAGCTAGCTAAAAATAAGCCTAAGCTATTGGCTGAGCAGTTATAATTAATATTAAGTCTCTGTGTGGTTACTTGGGAAAGTGGCTGGCGGGACAGAGCTGGTGGGCAGTCTAGACAGAAAAGTCTGCCTTCAGGGTACTGACTCCCTTCTGAATACTTCCTTGCATTCAGACTCTGTATGTTCTGGGTCTATGCAGGAGGCTGAGGCAGGGAGATCATGCGTTCAATGCCAGCCTATGCTACAGAGGGTGGGTTCAAGGCCAGTCTAAGTAACTTAGCCAGACCCTGTCTCAAAAAAATGGAGGGTGATCTAGGACTGTAGTTCAGCAGTAGAGTACCTACCTGGAAAAAGTGTATGTACTGAGAGAGAGCCACATTGAAAAGACACAGAAGTAAACCAATGGGGATCTGAATGGCTAATAAATAGCTTTGAATTATATAGCCCCAAAGCTAAGATGTGTGTTCCCAGATACATAAAGATGTAACTTCATTGAAGAAATAGTTGCTTACATAAAAACTGTCCCTTTACATGGTCCGTGGATCTTAAATTACCAGGCAAATGTTTGGGAGACTATTTGCATATCCTCAAAAATATCTTTTCCAATATATTGATTAGTTATGGAGGAAAAGTTGTAACATTACCTCAGAACCCTGGAGTGCGTCAGCCGAATGATGAAGGCTAACACAGTCATCTTTCTGTCAATATAGCAAATCCTTGAGAGGAGCTGTCTGCTTACAAAGAGGAGAATCATCTCTGTGACTGTAAGTGTCAGTTCATCACCAGACCCCCTTCCTTTGGGTCTGTGCAGGCAGCCCCTCATGGTGGGAAGGCCTGGGATGCCAAAGAGGGGAGTACCTGAATTCCTCATTTTTCTTTCATTGTTTATTTATTATTTTATACTTATTGTTTAAGTCTGTAATGACATAAAACTTCTCACTAGGCCCTTCCTCTGTGCATGTGTGTATGGTTTATACATTTGTATGTATATGGTGTCATGAAGGCCAGGGGAGGACATCAGATATCCCCTTCCATCACTTGGCACCTTATTCTCTTGAGATAGGGTCTCTCTTTGAATCTGCTGCTAGGATGGCAGTCTGTAAGCCCCAGCAATCCTCCTGCTTCTGTGCCTTCACACCGCCAGTGCTGAGGTCACAGGCACACACACACATGGCCACACATGGCTTTTTACATGTGTTTTGGGGATTTGAAATCAGGTCCTCAAGTGTTCTCATCAACTGAGGAATCAGTCCTCTGTACCTCTTAAAGTTTCCATTGCCCTTCAATAGCCCCAAGTTGGGCACCAAGAGTCAGACCTGGGTTACTGGAGCAAAACCTGGATCCAGACCTGAGCAGCTAGCTGGTCAGAAGACACGTGGATACCACAGGGATGCACAATGCATCTCCTGTGTGGCATAGTTGGAGGAGGTACACACAGCGTGGGTCTAATCATGAGAAAGTACCAGAGTAACCAAAACTGAGAGGCCGTTCACAGCATGGCTGACAAAGACCTCTCAAAAAGCATGCAGCTGAAGAAAGATGAAGAAAGGCCAAGAAAGCATCATTGCCTGCAGGAAACTAAGGGAACATGACAGCTAGATGAGATTCTGGCCCCTGTACTGGGTGCTGGCTCAGAAAACATGACATGAGTGGAAAAAACTGGCAAAATCCAAACAAAGTCTGTGAGGAGGTTAATAGTAGAGGAAAAAGGGTTGTCTTAGCAACCAGATTGTTGTGGAAGAAAACAACTGTTTGCAAATACATCAAAGTATATTGTAAATGAAACAGATATGAAGTGGTACACGATATGCAAGTGGTTGAAATGCTAAATTTTCCCCATAAGCTAAAACAAGTTCTGCAACATGTCTACCATTTGCCAGTGTGTTGGGGTGTCTAATAACACCCCTGCACATTGCTGGTTTTCTCTCTTTGGGATGTTACAGAATCTACAGTGTGTGTGGTCCAGGTTGTCCATAGGCTATGTGCTGACTATTGGTCCTTCTGCTTCAGTGTGCTGATTCCTCAAAGCTGNTGATGCTGCTTGGATGGGGGCTTAGAATCCTGCTTGCATCTGAGGCTGGGTTAGGAGCTCCTGGATGCATAAATCTCCCATTTCCATGTCTACAGGACTCATGAAGCCATTGTCATCTGAGGTCCTGCTAGGGTTGGGTCCTTGGGTACAAATGAGGTTATAAATTATGTAATAAGCAGTGTTCCACCCTTCTCCCTATTCTCTGGTGTGTCATCACCTCTTAGAAGAGGCCCCTGCAGGGCAGGGCCACCACTGCCTCAGCACAGCCTGCAGCTTCCCCTCTGTGCCAGGTCTCCTACATGAGTGTTTATTTGTGTGTGTGTACGTGAATATGTGTGTGTGTGCACAAGTGCTTGTGGTTATGTGTATTTATACATCTGTATGTGTGTATTTATATATATGTTTGTCCATACATTTATGTGTGTATACATATGTGTTTAGGTGTGCATGCATGCATGTATGTTTGTGTGCATTTGTGTATGTGTTTGCATGTGTGAAAAGAGCCATGTAAAGAAGCCATGACGGGCTTCACACCAGGAACTCCCTGCCTCTAAAGTTTCCCAAGTGNTCCCTGCGTTGTATATTCCTAGTTTTTATGTGTACCAAGCTGTCCTCTTCTGAGGAAAAATGATTCCAATGTAACTTAATTTAACCTTATGAAGTATAATCTAATATGCACGTAGAAGAGAAGACAATCTAACAAACACCCATTTAAAATGTTAGTATTTGCTTTGGTAGAAAACTGCCTTGTCATCTCTTTATTAAAGAGCCAATCGCACTGGCAAAGCTNGGAGTAATTAAATTACAACNCATCGCTTGGCCTCAGCAGCCTCTTCCTCCATATACACATGATTTCACTTTATTTTGATGTACTTTTTCAAAACAAATAATANATGCACAAAAGAACTGGATGAAGCAAGACTTTGAAGTTATTACACTTGCAAGAACTTGAAAGTCATAAATAGTATTTCTTTTCAAAATAGTATTAACTCAGCTTGTTCAAGTTTACCTTCCCACTAATTAATGAGTTAAAAATNTTTGCCAAAATCTAGGGGCCGCATTTTCATTTTATGACTCACTTCCTGCATCTCAATTCTCCAAAGAGGTTATTTGAATTTACAATATTTTACTCACAGAACAATTAGGACAGCANTTTATTCAGGGGTGGGGTATTTGGNCTGCACATCTCTTGCATTTTTGGAAATAGAGTGTCTCCTATGAAGAATAGTTTCAAAGGAACCCCCTCAAACAACCCATGACTAAGCCTGAGCACATTTCCAATTTCTTTCCTAAGTGAATAAGCCAAGGGTGTTTGCTCAGCACCCCACACCTTGTCCTACTGCTGGAGGGTGAGCGNATCCGTGGGACCAGGCTGGCTGGCTCCACTTCACTCCGATGATGGATGTGTGTGAGACTGGGTTCGGCTGTGGCACTGTCATTCTTCTCTCACACACTTGAGGAAATCCTTGCTAAGAGGCTCCACACTCCAGAAAATTCCCTTGACAGCACAGCTACAAGAAAGAGAGCCTTTCTTGGAAGTTGATGAAAATAAAAAGAGCGAGTGCCTGAACCCGTCAGTCCTGGATGAGGAGTTTGTGGAGCAAGACCTGAACATGAACTCAGAGCTGTTTCCCTGCCACGCCCGTACCAGGATGACTGCAAAGCGGACCTCATAGCTGACCATCTTCTGCCAGTCTTNTCCCTCTTTCGTTGATGAAGATGAGCAGGAGACCGCATGCCTTCCCTTCTTGCCATTTCTCCATCTGCTTCATTTACAGAGCCTATAGCACTAAGGATGGTCAATTGTACATGCTAGCAAGGCCCAGCTACAATGCGCAGATGTTGCTGGGAGCCATTCTGCACACAAGATTAACTTAGGATCTGTTGATTTAAGAGGCTAGTTATGCCGGGCGGTGATGGCGCACGCCTTTAATCCCAGCACTTGGGAGGCAGAGGCAGGCGGATCTCATGAGTTCAAGGCCATCCTGGGCTACTGAGTGAGTTCCAGGAAAGGCGCAAAGCTACACAGAGAAACCCTGTCTCGAAAAACCAAAATAAAAAAATAAAAATAAAAATAAAAAATAAAAGAGGCTAGTTATCCTGAGTATCAAATTGGTCTTGTACAAACAGATGACGGTCTTAAGAGCAAATGCTGGGGTTCCCCCGGTAAGGAATTCTGTCTCAAAACTGTAAAACTTTGAAGAGGAGCAAGCATAATAGCTCAGCACATAAATGTGCTTGTTGTCAAGCATGGCAATCTGAGTCCAGCCCCAGGACCCACAGGATGGAAGGAAAGAACCAACCCCTGCAAATTGTCTTTTGACTTCCACACTTTCCATACTTACACCCACACCCACACACCATACACCCACACCCCCATATATATATATATGTATATACATACATACATACATACATACATACATATATATATATATACATATATGTACATATGCTGGATCAAAAATAACCAATTCCAGCATTATCTATCTCTCTAACATCAGTCTATCCTCTATCTAGTTCCTATCTGTATGTCTGTCCATCTGTCAATCATGTCTACCTTCTATTTATCTATTATTTGTCTATAATCTATCTATCTATCTATCTATCTATCTATCTATCTATCTATTTCTCATCTATCTATCTATCTATCTATCTATCTATCTATTTATCATCTATCTATCATCTATCTATCTATCTATCTATCTCTCATCTGTCTATCATCTATCTATCTCTCATCTCTCATCTATCTATCTATCTATCAATCATCTATCTATCTATCTATCTATCTATCTATCTATCTCTCATCTATCTATCTATCATTTATCTATCTCTCATCTGTCTATCATCTATCTCTCATCTCTCATCTCTCATCTAGCTATCTATCTATCTATCTATCTATCTATCTATCTATCTCTCATCTATCTATCTATCTATCTATCTATCTATCTATCTATCTATCTATCTCCTATCTATCTATCTATCTATCTATCTATCTATCTCCTATCTATCTATCTATCTATCTATCTATCTATCTATCTATCTATCTGTCTATCTATCTAATCTATCATGTATCCAGCATCTATCTAACATCAGCCTATCTCCCTACCTATGCTACTTGTTTTTTCTCTGATTAACACAACTCATTATAGGTAGGCCTTCTTTCTTCCTTTCCTTCCACCCCTCTTCCCTCCCTCCCCCCTTCCCCCTTCCCTCCCTCCCTTCCTTCCTCCCTTTCTTCCATGTTGGCCCCAGGAAACTCTTTAAAGCCGAGCCATGAAATCTTGAGAGGCGAGGACTGTGAGGACTTGTGTTCAGGACCTCGTGATGATACAAAGGGAGAGGGGCCGCGCTCTGTCGGGTAGTTAATTTCTGTTAGCGGTTCTCGTGTTCCTTACAGAACAGTGGGAATTAGACTCTCAGATGGGTACACTCTTTCTATACACTGCAGAGACTGGCTATTCTTCTCCAACAGCATTTCCCCTAATCAGGCTAATTGTGGAGAGTACATTTGAATGTAGAAACAGATGTTTGACTTTGGAAGCATTTATTATAAGCACACATTGCTACAGAAAATGGTGACAATAAGCTTTGATTTTCCCTTCCTTCTTGCCTGCCTTCCTTCCTTCCTTCCT
>LZPO01035052.1:105247-116778 GCA_001675575.1 Neotoma lepida | reverse complement strand
TACAGTGAGGTCACTACTTCATCTTGGGCTTGGAAATTCACCCGAACACCAGACTTCCCATCTTTACTGCAGAGGCCAGGAATAGTAGTCTAGCAAAGGTTCATNTTCACATCTTCTACCTGGATATTTTAGGCACTTTCATTCACTCCATCACATGACCAAAGCTTNAGCCCTTTGGGGCACGTGTGAGAGAGTTCCTAACTGGGTCTGTCAGAGAATAGGGCTTGGAGCTGGGAGGTTGATTGAAATATGAGACTGAGTCTGGAGAANGGCCTCTCAGAAGGGATTGACAGCTCCATTTCTGTGCTAAAATAACGCCACTGCCTTAAGAAATCTGGCTCCTGAGTTTGCTAAGTTTCTTGTTTTCCTTTCAAAAAACATATGCATGACTTTGGCGTTTTGTAAGGAGAGGCTAAAAAGCATTGCAGTGGTAATTATGCAATGTCTTCATTCCTCAAAAGATTGTCAATGTCTGATCTTGAAGACCAATGAAAGAGATTCAGTTAGAAAGCAGAGCAGGCATTTGAGTCCTATTTTGTCATTTACCAGGTTTGGTGGCTCTGGGCAAGTATTTTAATATCTGTGAGTCTCTGTTTCCTCGTCCTGACTGTGGGAAAAGTGACTCCTACCTCGATGGATTGCTAAGAGGTGATGCCTGGAAACCAACCAGGGCAGTTCTTGGAACCAAGGCTGTCTGTAGGGCCTGCATTACCAACTGGCACTTTGCAATGGATATTTTGTTCCACATGCTGCATTAATTTTCAGATATTCAGCTGTGTTCTGTAGCTCTCTCTCTCTCTCTGTGTATGTAAGTATGTATGTATGTATGTATGCATGTAGGTATTAACCTTCCCTACCAAACTGTTTTCAAAGTATTTAAACCACTCCACAGGCCTCTAAGTTACATGTGAGCATTTCACTAGCTTCTCATCGTTATGTGGCATTATTATTATCTGCCCTAAAAAACAAAAATCTTTCTCTCTGTGTATGCNATGTATATGCATATGTATATGTTCATGTGCTCATGGATGTGAGTACCAGCACAAGTATGTGCATACCACAGCACACNTGTGGAAGTCAGACGGCAACCTCTGACATTGGTCCTCACCTTATCTAGACTGAGACAGAGTCTCTTGTTAGGTGTTGTGTACTCCAGGCTAGCTGGCCTGTGGACTTCCAGGGGTCTTCCTGTCTTTACTTTCTATTTCAAGTCAGAAATACTGAGATTACAGATGTGTGCCACAACATCTGGCTTTTCATGGGTTCTGGGGATCTGAAAACGGGTGCTCAAGTTTATGTGGCTTTTCTAGTCCTTCTGGTTTGAAATATTAGTGTGATACAAGCTACTTAATTATAACTGAAGGCTGAAGCCTGCTTGCAACTCCTTGAAAANACATGTGCATTAGAAATATATTTATATAATATACTATTATCTCTTCTCTTCCTTATAGTAAAGGTTTCCTCATATATGAATTTGTACCACACGCAGAGAACAAGTGAAAGTGTGGGCTAAGTCTCATCTGAGATCTTCTTTAAACAGACCTGGGCCAATTAGGATCTTTTACAATGCCAGTTTAACCCCCCAAGCATGCAAACACCTTGCTTCCAATAACCACAAATACAGTTCATACTCCATGCATCTTTGTTTCCGCATTATTACTTTGAACNTTGTTGTGATAACGTACCTGACAAAAGCAACCTTAGGAAGAGTTTATTTTGGCTTATGGTGTCAAGGAATATAGCCAGCCATGGTGGGAAAGGCATGGGTGTTAGGGTGTGAGTACGGGAATCCAAGAGATGCACACAGATGCCAGGCTTTCTTTCTCTTTTTTTCTCAGCCTGGCCCCCACCAATGGCTTCATGCCACCTACATTCAGAGCGGGTCTTCCACCTCAATGTGAAACGCCCTCCCAGATAGACCCAGAGGTCTGTCTCTTAGGCAGTTTTCGGATATTGTTGACAGTCGATATTCACAGCCACACTTCAAGCCTGTCACCCGCTTTGCTGTGACCTTGGTCTCCGGTTTACTTGGTTCTTTACTCTGGACTTCTGTTGCTTCTTCAGTGCTGGGTTAGTTAATCCAGTTGAATCCAAGATGTTCTCACATAATATGGACCAGAGTCACCCCATGGACCAGCCTGCTAATGTGTTACATAAATGATTTGTTTAAAAGGTGGCTTTCTAGATTTTGGGTCACAAGTGGGCCAAGACAAAAAAAAATTGATATTTTTATTAAGCATCTTAACATCCAAAAGATACTTTGAGGGGTACTTAGGGGATCTTGCTCTACAGACTGTGCCCTGTAACTGCACATCCTGCTATTGGCTGACTTCACTGGTTCAGCTTGGCTGTGCCCAGGGCCTCAAATAAGGGACATTATTCACTGAGAGTTTAACTTATGTGGTTTTGTGCTATTTGAGGTGATCCTTGCCCTCTGGGGAAAAATAATCAGAGGATTATATAGAATTATCTCCCCCAAAGGCTGTGAGGACATAGGCCATTATCCACCTAAGGTGGCAGNATGGCCAATTATGTGACATTTTGTCTTTGCTACTCTCTGACTCAGACTATTAAGAATGTAAAGCGAAACTCAGGAACACCTGCCATGGATTGGCTGAGCTCTTCCTAGGCAATCTGGAAAAGCCTTTCTCACTTAATGCTCACAGTCTCCCCAACACTGNAAGCTATTATTCAGATCATTTCTCCTCTTCATTTTATACTTAGGACTGTGATCCATGCCAAAAAGACATTTTTGTATTCCCCTGTCTCCTCTCTACCAGCACTGGAGGAATGTCAACATGAAAGAAGAGGGGATATTATTTAGGGTGGCCTGAGGGGTAATAAGTAGGATTAATGGGATGAAATTGAGCAAAGGAAAATTTAAAGTGAACACTGGGAACATTTTCCGAAGATTGAGATCAATGATTCTGTGGAATTAAGATCCCTGGGGAGCTTGTGGGAGCCCTTCTACTTGAAAAAGTTCAAACCCGACCGGACCAAATATTTGAATATAATCCTACCTTGGCAGAGAGTAAAACTTCGATGGCTGCAAGATGGAAAATGTGACTTCATAGGTCTTTTCCATGCCTGCCTCATATGAGTCATGCGATGTACGCTGTTATGCGTCACACAGTCAGCCAGACCCAGGTCATTCGCTATACATTTCAGCCACAAAATCTTCGGTTCTGACTCCCCCCCGCCTCTAAAAAAACGGCTACTTCAGCAGAGGCTGAGGGTTCCCTTGGGGTCTCTGGCTAGTTTATGATCGATTTAAATATCAGAAATGAATGCAGCAATTTATCAGAGAAGCTGAGGGTGTATGTGTGGCGGGGAATAGGGGTGTGGGTAAGTGAATGCTTGTCCTTGACCTCTGGGAGACTCTCACCCTTGCCCTTTGTAGCTAGACAAGGACCTTTCCACAATAGCTGGCATCCGGAACTCCATTCACAGGCTTGGCTAGCTCAAGGACTGTGCTGGGGCTATTTCACCCCTGCTCCCTTAGCTTGATTGCAAGCACTCCATTCCTGCTGCCTCTCCTAGCCTAGGGTGGCTGTGTCCGCAGCAGTCCATTACCCTGTGTGAGCCTTTCTGCGAAGCAGTCAGTCTCCCAGTCTGCCCCTGCTGTGGACTGCTTCACAGCAGTCAGCCCACATGGGCTNCAGGGTATGTTTTTAAAACATTATCATCATGATTAGCTACATTCTTTCTTCATAGATGATTTAAGAGGGCTGGGGGGTTTAGCCCAGTCAATAAAGTGTTTTCTGGGCAAGAACAAGGACCCAAGTCCAATTGCCAACATCATGTAAAACAGTCAGGTAAATTGACATGCCCCTCTAATACCCAGACTGGAATATAGAGACTGGAGAATCTGAAGATTTGTTGGCCAGTCAGCCTAGGTGAGTCAGTGAGCTCCAGGCAAGTAGGAGANCCTGTCTCAAAAAGAAACGTGAAGAGGAATTGAGAAAGATTCTTTTGTTGACCTTTGGCCTCCATACACACAGGAATGAACACACATGTGCACACATACCCTCCCCAACACACATGCACACACATGCTCACACACAGGACAATTTTAGAATGTCCAAAAAGATAAAAACATTGCTCCCATGGATTTAACAGGGAGGAAGACCCAGAACCCATGAGAACCATAATCCTGGCAAACACCCTGGTTTATGCCTCTTTCCCAAAACTCCACCAAGGAAAAGATAGAAACCACCACGAGACACAGATTCAAACTCCCCTTCTAGGCACATAACAANAACCACAAAAGTGGATATAGCAATTGCTGTGTCAGTGGGCGTGATGGAGCCCAGGACCAGGCACCTGTCCCAGGCCTTGGCTGTGGATTATCTTCCTTCTTTCCCCCTTCCTCCCTTCCTTGACACAGCTNGGTAAGCAATGCGATTGGGTTCAAGTTCATTTCCTACATCCTCCCCTTTCTTGGTGCTTTCAATTTCTATCTAGCAGAGAAACATGGGCTTGAGCATTGTACCACACTTCATTTCCACAGGACACCTGGGTAAACTTCCTTNCCTCCATGCCTCCCAAGATCCAGAGATCAGGTCTGCCTTTAGCTAGGACCCAAAGTTCCTCCCTTATTTGGGTTTCTTTGGCCATCTCGTGTGTTCATGGAAAGGAAGACTGGAACCAGCATTAAGTTAGAAAACAAGTTAATGAAAGTGGGGGCTACTGAATTTCAGCCAAGGGAGACATCTGCTCTCTAGACTTCGTGCTGGAAGGGCCGCAAGTGATTGTCCCTGAACAAGGCAAAAGGAACTTAAAGTCTTATTCCAAGTCGCTGCACTTAATGTAGAGAATTAGCTGTAAGCTCAGGCTTGATTTCAATCTTCACACTTTTTTGTTTACTCCACATTTCTCTCAGAGAAATGTAGGGCAAAGAGTTAGAATATGAATTTGAGGAAAATGTGGCAACTTTTAGAGAAAAAAAATCATATAGAAGTTTCCTTTGAGTGCTATCTTTTATGATCCAGCCCACAGAGAGTTTTGTCAGAAGACATGGGAGGCATGTGGATTACAAACACAGAAAATCCATATGCGTAGGAGAATGGAGAGAATGGAAGGATTTTGGCAGAAACATTTGCTTTCTCAATATAGTGTGTGCATATTTATATATATATACATGTATATATGCATATATATTATCAAATTTAAAACATTTGAGAAGCAATCCCAGACTTTTCAGGCAAAACCACAGGGTGGTTCATCCAGTTCACTAATGAGATCCAATCCTGTTGTGTGGTCTTTCAACTCTGAGGGTTAGAACCCCACGACATCGGTTATTCTTCAACTTGAATTCTGCCTGTTTTATGCATTTTCAGATCAGTATAAAGGGACAAAACCTCATTCGGCCATACAGGAACCCAACTCCCAGGAGCCAGTGTTTAGCCAAATGGCTTCATTGTATTTTGAAGTGTTTTTAGTCCACTTACAAATAAATTAGGCTATACAGTGCCTTTGTAACATGCATCATGAAAAATGAACAGTCAGCTTAAAATAGACTTTCTTTTCCTGCCAAGTGTATTATGTGAAAAATGTACTCCATCTGGCAGGTTGGACCGTGTGGTCGTGTGGATGGAGCTTAGATAAGGGACAGTCCTCTGTGTTAAGAGGGTGCCTCTTGAGACCCTGATCTCTATCAGAACGTTTGCCAAGATGAAGAAAAAAGTCCATTATTTAACAAACCACTCCCTCTTACACACTCGTGTGTGCACGCTCACACACATACACATGCACACACACACATACACACACGCACACACACATGCGCGTGCACACACACACACACACAGAGTTTCCCTTCCTGCCAGTACCAGCAGCAGACACTTGAGAGCCCAGAGTGAGTTTCCCTCTGCTTTATTTTCTCTGTAATACAACAGCCCTGGATTAGGTGCCCACATTGGGTGTAATATACGGATTCAGTGCGATCTCTGTCACAATATAAACAGTATTCACCACAGAAATGTAGGAAATGATCTTAAAGGCCACATGGAAACAAGAGAGACTTCAGATAGCTAAAGAAACCCTGAGCAATGTACATCATACTTAAAATTATATTACAGAACCACAATAACAAAAACAGTGTGTTGCTAACACAAATACATAGATCAATAGAACAGAAAACCTATCAATAAAATCATGCAGCTAGAGTCAAGTGACTTTTTAACAAAGATAACTAAAATATACATTGAAAAAGAAGACAGCCTCTTCTGCAAATAGTTTTGGGAAAAGTGGATATCCCCACAGAGAAGATGAAGCTAGATCCCCATCTCTCATCACTCTGTACAAAAAATAAATTCAAAATGTGTTAAGACTTGGAAATACTTGAGATACAGCCTTAGGCAAAGACTTTCTGGGACCACAGTCATTCAGGAAATACCAGGAAGTGAATGAGGGAGTCAGACATGGTGGTGCACACTTTTAATCTCAAAGCTTGGGAGGCAGAGACAGGTGGATATTTAGGAGTTCAAGACTAGACTGGTCCACATAGTGAGCTTTAGGCCAATCAGAGCTACATAGTGAGACCCTGTCACATTAAAAAAATAAAAAGAATTGAAAGATCAGAGTGTATGAAATTTCAGTCTCAGCATGGCACAGAAAAGAATCAATTTCTGGAGGGCAATCATGAGTAGTAGCAATAGCCTATGCTGTCTAGGGCAGACTCTTGGTACCTCGCTGACCAACCAAATCATACGGAGGTAGGAGGTATCCCATACCTATCCTGGGATTACCATTTAATAATCTATGGCTTCTGGTAGGAACATCATCCAACCCTACAAAATGCCTCCATTCCAACTCTTTTTTTAAAAACATACTTTTAACAAACTTATAAAAATAGTAGGTTTCTATATGGCTTTTTCATACATCCTTATTTTTGATTTATCTTTCTATCCATCCTTATTCACCAGCACCTCCATTCCTGGGATTTTTCCATAGAACTTCCAGAAAAAAACGTGACGTGCCGGCATTTTGATTTTAGCTCACTGAGAACCATCTTGAACTTCTGGCCTCCAGAACTTGTGGAAAATGACATCCTGTTGTTTGATACCACTGGGTGTGATAATTACAGCAGAAATAGGAAGCTAATATAATTGTGCTGGTATCACTATCTCTGGAAATAATTTATCAAATGTCTGGTACTCAGAACAAAATTTTCTCTAGCCATTTTTTTTTTCTTGTAGGAAAAGTCACTGTTCCAAAATGAAATCAAATACTTTGTGGTCACAATCACTTTTCTACAAAAANGTTAACAGGAAGATGTATGCAGATCTTTTCTACTCATTATTATCTTTAACATAATTGTCACAAAACCCCCCAACTTTTAAAAAATCATGTGTTTGATCAGTGTTATGTTTCCATCTGGTGATTGCTTTAAGCATATGCAGACACCCTCTCTCATCTAATCCCAGACTTTTACCTTAGATTTAAAAGCCCTTATTTTTTTTTAAGGGTTTATACAAACTCATCTCTGACCCAGCCAAAAGCGGTTCTCAAGCTCTGCAAAGCCACTGTGAGGCCATTTCTCGGGTCACTTTTCAGAAGACCCTGGAGAAGGCAGTAGGAAATTAGTCTTTTTCTTTTGTCTTCCTGTGATCTCCAGGGAATCACTGTTAATTCCTGAGAGTTCTTCCTCCCTTCCCCATCTGTTTCTTTCTGCTGACATAGTCAGCCATGTCTAACCCCACCTTTCATTCTTTCTCAATCTTGTTCCTTCTTCTAGTGTTTTTATAATCTTCCTGTAGTTTAAAATGCACATTAATTCTCCAAACTAACTTATTCATTAAATCTGATATCTCTTTCTAAACACTCTTCCTTTTGTTTCCTCTCTTTATTTCAACCTTCTATTCTTATTTTTCTTCAACCTTTTATTAACATTTCAACCCTCCTGCCCGTACTCCACACCCAACACCCCACTGAGGTTATTTTAGTCAAAGTCATGGATGGCCCCTTGCTTGCTCAGTCCCATGAGATCAAATAATCCACATCAAAACATACAATTGCTATTAAAAAGCACATGGCAACTTAGAAAAAAATCTCAAAATGTATCATGAAAAACTGAAAGAACTTTTTTTAGTAAGATATTTTTATTCATTTTACATACCAACCACAGATCCCCCTCTCTTCCCTCCTCCCACTCTCCAGCCTCCCCACCCCCAACCTACTTCCCATTCCCTCCTCCGACAAGGTAAGGCCTCCCATGGGGAGTGAGCAGAGCCTGGTACATTCAGTTGAGGCAGGTCCAAGCCCCTCCTCCTGCATCAAGGCTGTGCAAGGTGTCCCCTCATAGATAGTGGGCTCCAAAAAGCCAGCTCATGCAGCAGGGATGGATCCTGATCCCACTGCCAGGGGCCCTTCAAACAGATCCAGCTACACTACTGTCTCCCATAGGCAGAGGGTCTAGTCCGGTCCCATGCAGGTTCCACAGCTGTTGTTAGTCTAAAGTTAGTGAGTTCCTTTGAGCTTGGTTCAGTTGCCTCTGTAGATCTCCCTATCATGATCTCGACCCCCCTGGCTCATGTAATCAATCCCTCTTCCCTCTCTTTGACTGGACTCCCAGAGCTCAGCCTGGTGCTTGGCTGTGGATCTCTGCATCTGCTTCCCTCAATTACTGGATGAAGGCTCTATGATGACAGTTAGGGTTGTCACCAACCTGATTACCAGAGTAGGCCAGTTTAGGCACCCTCACCACTATTGCTAGTAGTGTAAGCTGGGGTCACCCTTGTGGATTCCTGGGAATTTCCCTAGCACTCGGTTTCTCCCTATCCCCATGATGTCTCCCTCTGTCAAGGTANCTCTTTCNTTGCTCTCCCNCTCCATCTCTGTTCCAGCTCGACCATCCCATTCCCTCATGTTCTCATCCCCCAACCCCTACCCTTTATGGTNCCTCCCACCCCCAGTTTACTCATGGAGATTTCATCTATTTCCCCTTCCCTTGGTTTGTGTCTTCTTCATTGTTTCTATTTCAGTTTTCAGGTCTTGAACTGTTCCCTTCACCTGTTTGATTGCTTTTTCTTGGTTTTCTTTGAGGGATTTATTGATTTTTTTCCAATTTTTGTTTGTTTTTTCCTCAATTTCTTTAAGGGAATTTTTCATTTCCTCTTTAAAGGCCTCTGGCATCTTCATGAAGTTNTTTTTAAGGTTGCTTTCTTCTGCTTTTACATTGTGATGTTCAGGCCTTGCTGTTGTAGAACCGCTAGGTTCTGGTGGTGCCATGTTGCTCTTTATGTTGTTGTATGTATTTTTGCACTGTTGTCCACCCATCTCTTCCTCCAATNGGTGCAAGGGTGTCTGTGTCTGAGGGAGCTGCTCTTGGTCCAATCAGTGCTTGCTGTGTCTGTGTCTCAGGGGGCTGCCCCAGGTTGCTGGGGGGTGGATGGGTTTGGGGTAGGGAGTGAGTCTTGCAGATTGCAGGGTTGGATGGGGGTGTTGGTGGAGAAGCTTGTCCTCAGGAGCCTTCCCTGCTGGCTGGCAACTGTAAGAAACTGAAAGAAACTGAAGCCCTGAAAGAACTTTTGTAGAATGAGAATTTGATCAAATTGCCTGTCAGCTCCTGTTTCTCTGGTGCCAAGAGGTTTCAGAATCAACTCTGATGAACCTTTAAATCATTAAAACCATGAATCTTTATAAATGAAATCACTTTTGTTATTTATTTATTTATTTATTTATTTATTTATTTATTTATTTATTTTTGAGACAGAGGCTTATGATGTTGTGCAGACTGGCCTGGAACCCCCTATGTAGCTGCACTTGGCCTTCCTTGAACTTAGGATTCTCTTGCCCCTCCCTCCTGAGTGCTGAGACTTTAGGGGTGCACTAGCATGGGAGGCTGCATATGACATTTTATTTGAGTTTTAAAGAACTCTAAAAGATAAGGCAGACAGAATTCTTAGGGTTCCCCTTTGAAAAATAACAAAAGGAGTGCCGAGGACAGTCACTCAGAGTGTGATTCACACATCAGTCTTAAGTGCTGGATGTCTGTCCAGCTCTCCTGTTTGGGCCACTCTGCTTTCTGTAGCTGACATACTAGCTGATTTACTGTGTGGTAACTGGCATGCTGGACCAGGTAATTTTTCTAAAGGAGCTGCTGAGACACCTGAAATGGTGGACCCACCAAAGCCAAGAAGTATCTGGTTGTCTGTGCATGGACAACTCTTCAAAGGTTGATGAAATACAAGATGTTTATAAAGTATAGAAGTAACACTTCCAGGGGCAGTGGACAACTGGAAGTGGATAAGTCTTACATGCCAAAGATTGTTGTTATTGGAATATTTCCCCACAAACAAATCAGAAACGGACCAGAACAGTCATACCCCTAATATTTGTAAGTGCAGAAACAGTGCACTTCCCAACAGGGAAAACTGGACATCCATCTACAGAAAAAAGAAACTGGATCCTTATTCTATATCATGTACAAAACTCAAGTCAAGTCGATTAAATGTGCAAATGTAAGATCTGAAATCATAAAGCTAACAGAAAAAAAAAACCACAGGGAGATGTCTNATGATATAGGTGTGAGAAATGAAATCTTTGGACCTGACTCTGAGAGTTCAAACAACAAAAGCAAAATTACATATGATTTGTATCAAGTGTGGCAAGATGAAGGGTTCAGCCCACACAACAGAGAGGGGTGTTTGGCAATGGTGTGCTGGTTAAAGGACTAGCCTAGGAACAGTGGTGGATCCTCCCCTCAGCGCCTCCTCGGTGCTGGGATTACAGATGTACATTGCTGTACCTGGTTTTTGTTTTTGTTTTTGTTTTTTAATTTGCATGGGTTCTGGGACTTGAACTTGGGTCCTCATGTTTGTCTGGTATGTATTTTATTCACTGGGCCCTCTCTATATCCTCCGTGATTCTTCTGATGTCATCCCTCTATTCCTATTACCTTCTGTTCATATCTCACTAACAAAATCCTTTCCATATTTAATGCCTGGGTTTCTCCTTCACCACATTCATTCATTGCAGGCATATTTAATATTATATACACACCTGACAGGGATATTTTACCTAAAATAGTGCTGGTAACTTGGAACTAAAGAAATAAAATAATAAAAACTATTGTATTTAATCAGTATCATGACTATAGACTTTCTTGAATATCTATAACAGTTTATGTAAGCTGGAGACTGACATTCTCTGTGCTCTCTCAAGGTGTTGTTGCATTTGATCTTGTGTTTCTAACTCTTGTGAACTATCCAGGATGCTGATCTCACTGGTCACTCCATTATCCTCCTGGAGATGCTTGGCAATGGTACATCTCTGTTCCAGCATGATCACTATTAGCACACATAGAGGTGAACAAAACAGATCAAGGCTCCAATGGTCAAAACCTTAGCTTGCCTTTCTCCAGGAGCCTGAGGAGCTCTCCATGCCAGAAGACTGTTGGAATGTCCAGTGATGGGGTTGCCAAGGATGGGGTGCTTCTTGGGATTGTTTCCACTCCCAGCATCTTCAGAAGTGCAAAAGGTGGGAGAATACAGAGAAAACACACACACACACACACACACACACACACA
>LZPO01035052.1:77203-92663 GCA_001675575.1 Neotoma lepida | reverse complement strand
CTTTAAAGAGCCTGACATCCATTTAGAACTATCTAAGATACTATCTGTGAATGTCATTAGTCCACACTGTTGCTATGCTCTGGTTCTTTAGTACACGTCACATCTCCAAACGTTAAATGTTTGGTCCCTCAGGTGACATAGACAGTGTTACTGTAAATGAAATATACCCGACACAGAACATGTTACACGGCCAGGCATTGCATACGTGGAGTCTAAAATAGTGTACCTGCTCACCATTAGCATTTCCACTCATGTTAGATGAGGCTGTGACTAGTTTGAATACTTAGCTAGCAGTTCCTTTAAAGATCCCCACAATGATGGGTAAGTAAGGCCCACATGCAAACACATCTGACACCATTAAGGGAGTGCACCTTATGATAACGAGTTGCTGTGAATGGCTAACAGGCAACTAGTGGCAGCACCAGATGCTGGAGAAGATGCAAAAAGAAAGCAGCTGTGCACACACTGCTGGTGGACGCCAGAGCACTACAGCAACACAGTTGGCAGAGCCTTAAAAGGCTCAGCGTGCGCTTACATACAATTTCACTGTTGCCATCTTGGGCATATGTCCCAGAGCAATGAAAACTTATGTTCACACAAAACCCGTGTGTGAATGTTCATGGGAGCTTTAGTCACAATAGCCCAGAACTGGAGACGACCCAGATGTCCTTCAACAGGTGAACGGTTAAACAAGCTGTGACAGTCCACACCAGGAATGTTATGCAACAATAAAAACGATTGATACACGCACAAACTTGGATCTATTTGAAGGGAATTGTGCCGAGTTAAAAAGAGAGACTTTAAAACACTACATCATATGACTTCATTCATTCAGCATTCTCAAAGTAATGAAATTATAGAAGTCAAGATAGGGAAGAGATTGGAGGCCGATATGGTTGAGAAGGGGTACGGGGCACAGAGGCNGTTGTAAAGATTCACAAAGGGACTCTTTGNGCACAAAGCACTTTCCATCTTGAGGGCTACATGGAAGTATACTCATAAGAAAAATAGCAGACACGTGTGTCCATGCATACACATGAATGTACACATATACACAAAGAGTGTACTCACGCATGTGGATTTGGGGACCCTGTAATATTCCCTCATTGGCCTCACTGTTATAGTTCTCATTTTTGACGTCCTGCTACAATTTCTGAAATACATGGGGGAACCTGGGAGACAGACAGGGATTAAAACTCCATACTTTCTTTTGTAAATTTCTACGAATGAAGAAGTAGTGTGCCAGACTCAATACAGATTCCATACTCACATTGTTAATAAAGTGTGTTCCTTTCACTGAGGCCAAGAACAAAACTGAGAGGACCAAAAGGGTTTATCTGGGAAGGTAGGAGCAAGCAAGTGTGGAGCTGCTGTGGAGATGATTAACAATGCCTAAGGAAACCCATGCATGGATTCGGGGCGGGAAAACTCAGTCCATAAAGTGCTTGCTTCACTAGCACTGGGGCCTCAGGTTGATTCCTAGAGCCCACATGGAAAAGCCTAGTGTGGTAGCATGTGTTTATAAGCCCACCATCGGGGAGGCAGAGACAGGCCGATTCCTGGAGCTCTCTGGCCAGTCAGCCTAGCCTACTTGGTGAGTTCCAAGCCTGTGAGAGACCCTGTCTCAAAAAAATAAAAGTGAGTGGTGCCCGACGAAAGACATAGAAGGTTATCCAGTGACTCTACACCTTAACCACACATGCACAACCCACGCAAAAAGGAAAATTCACGGATGTATGGTAGATATGGTTGGTTCTCCTTATATTTTTTCTTNAATATATTTATATAATAATATATTATTTATGTAGAACTGACAGGAAAAATGGAGGTAAATGCTGCCAAAACACACTGCACAGCTCAGGGCCTGGGCTCCGATTCCTACTGATTTAGTTGTGGCAACAGTGATTTCTTCAGATCTAAAGCCCAGAGAAGATAATAAGAACAACTGAAAATATATTAGCAGTAATAAATCTACTTGTTCTCCAAAAGGTTTTTAATAATTTTTTAAAATCCCATTTTATATTGTCTGTGTTGGAATTGACGTAGGCCTCAGTTCAGGTTTGTGGAAGAAGAAAAATAGCTTAGGAGCAAACGACAGACATGTCACTCAGGAAACTGAGTGCTCCTGCTCTCAGTGTCACCTACNCGACAAACCCTGCTGTCCTCCTTTCAAAGGCGATGTAGCCGAGGCTCTGANGCGTGTACTGTGTAAGCTAGCCAGAAAATGAGGGCAAAGGAGGAAGTAGATCTGATGGGTCTCTCTGCGCATATGAAGCCTGACGTTTCAACTTCAATACAGGTTCTGACTGATGCGAGGTTTGTTAAAGCAAATGAAAAAAGAAATTGTTACTTAAACTAAGAGGAAGAACATATTAGTTATTTGCCAATTCACCCATTTATTCATCCATTCACCCATTCCATACATCTGTTGAGCACTTTTGATGAAGTGCCAGATTTTCTTCTTTGGAGGCTGGCCTTGAACTCCTGACCCCCCTGTCCTCACTTCCCTAGTGCTGGTATTACAGGCCTGTGCCACTGCACCTAGTTTTATGCTGTGCAGGGCACTGAACTCAGGGCTTCATGNATGTTAAGCAAATATTCGACCAACCAAGCTATATCTCCAGCCCTTAGGCTTCATTGTCATTCTAAAGATATCAGATGATGGAAGCGTAGCCCAGTGGTAGGATATTTGCCTGGTATGCAGCGGGCCTGGGTTTGATTCTCAATACCATAAAAAGAATACATACATACACACACATATATGTACAGATACGCACGTGCACACACACACACACACACATATATATATATATATGTATATATATATATAGACCAAGTCAAGTCACTGCCCTGTTAGAAATTACATTCCAGGGAAGAAGGTCAACCTAAAAGGTATTAATGTGACATGATGGCAAGATAAGAGCAGTGCTGAGTCACAGCTGACCATTCCCATAAACAAATAATTTGACTGAGAAAATAAAGCATCAATATGCAAAAAGCTGACCAGTTTTGAGCAACTTAAATTTCATAGTGTAAGAACCGGGAACTGGAGAGATGGCTCAGTCACTCAGAGCATTGGCTGCTCTGGCAGAGGACCACCTGGGTTTGATTCCCAGCACCTACATGGCAGCTCACAATTGTCTGAAACTCCAGTTCCTAGGGATCTGACACCCTCTTTTGGCCTCTGTGGTACCAGGCATGCATATGACNTACTGACATACATGAAGGCAAAACACCCATACTTATAATAATAATAACAATTTAAAAATAATATAAGAGCTGAAACAAAGGACAGNAGATTAGTTTCCATTCAACATTGTAGATGACAAAGGGCTTGCTGAAGAGAAGATTACTATTGGCTGCAGTGTTCTGGAGCGGTTTGAGATACAGAGACTGAAAGGTAGACAGGATATGGCTAGTGGGAGGGAGGGAAGTGTAAGGCAGCAGTGAAAACAAATTGTCTCCTCGAGACAACTGAAAGTTCATTTTTCTGCTGAGAGTTGCTGAACATGACAGATTTAAAGAGTGTCAGTTTGGCCCTTGTGGCCCTTAGCACTAAATCTGAAGCCCCGTCCAGTTTCATCAAGCTGACCTCAGAAGCATCAGCACCGTGCTAGGGGAGGCAAGCACCATCTCTCAACCTCAACAGACTGGGATGCTTTTAAAATCAATGCAAACAAAACACTCCATTTAACATGCCCCGTAGAGGATGAGAGCTTAGCTGCCAGTCTCCTGAGTCATCATCCATCTTCCTTAATGACATCCATCATTTTCTCTCATGTCCCTCAAGAGCTTGTGAAAAGTTGGAGCTCAAATGACCAAGCGGCCAGGTGCCTTCTGTTATTTATCTGATGGGAATATGGGAAGAAATCATAACGATGGCTGACTGTGGACAGTGTCTAGGAGGCAGGCTGCCTCTGACCTGGATGTCACAAAGTGCCCCCCTCCTGTGATGGGCAGTGCATGGAGATGATGGAGGGAGTCTGTGACGCTTGGTGTCTTTAGAGGAGCTGGTGTCTTTTGGAATCAGATTNTGCTAAATAGTTTCTAGAAAATAATCTTCCATCCACACTGCATGATGTGGATCAGATGGCCANTGGGACGAAGCTGACTTCTTTCACAGATTTCCCTGGGATCCTGAAACTGTTGGCTTCAGATGAGCCTCATTGGAAGTCAAGGTAGCTGAAACACAAGAGAAAAGTCAGAATATGATTTCAGGCAAGGAGGTGGAGGTACAGCCAATGACTTTCTGTTTTAACCTTTATTGATGGAGAAGTTGATGTCGGAACAAGGGCTTATTTTTAAAAACATGAGCAACAATGCATCCCATTATTTACAATTTCATTGAAGCCATGCCAGCTACAAAGTGTCAGAAACGCTTCTCTAGAGTGAGAGGAACTGAACTGAACTTCCAGGCAGGGCTCAACAATTGCCGGGGGAGCCTTGTAACTTCAGTGTGTAGTTGCTTTCCTATGTGGGCAGTTCCTCTGCTGATGATGCTTTATTATTATTATTTTTTCTTTTCAGGAAATTTTGGGNACTGGGGAGGTATAGAACCAGGTTGAGAGAAAGATCACATTCACAAGTATTTGTGAGTGACATATATATAATTTTAGTTATGTAGAAATATTTGAATTCATCTCGTCAGAGTCAAGGCATGTNACAATTGGAAGCTCTTCAGAACTGAAATATATCAAGCTTTTAATCACCAAAATGAAGAAATATCAGTTCAATGAGTTTATACTAAAGGCTTAGTGTTTAGCAAAGGTGTATCATGAGGCACATGAGACATTATATACAGGGTCAATTTTACTTATGTCCTAACAAAGTCTGAAGAAAAAATTCCCAAGAAGGTGGCTTAGCCATGTAAAGCACTTGCTGATCTTGCAGAGAACCTGGCTTCACTTCCCAGCACCCACATGATACCTTACATCAGTTCACTAACTCCAGTCCCAGGGGATCCAGCACCCTCTCCTGGTCCCCATGGGCACCAGACACACACTCAGCACACTTATGTACTTGCAGAAAAAAAAAACAAAACAACTTATACACATAAAAAAATTCTAAAAATAAATAAATAAATAGCCAAACAAAAAGAAGTCATCTTCCTTAAGGGGAGATTGGGCACTAGATATAGAGAGAACTTGTCTCGTTCTCAGTCTCACCCACCTTATCATTTACCCGGAAGTAATTCTGACTGTCAAGAACTGCCAAGCCTGACCCAAAACCAAGCGTTACTTTAAAGACATTCTTTTCTNTTTGGCACAGGGTCTCACCCTGTATCCCAAGCTGGCCTTGAACTCAAAATCTTCCCACCTCAGCTTCCAAGGTTTAGGATCACAAGTGGGCATGCACCAGGTAGAGATGAGGAAGAGGAAGAAAATGTCTGTTGGGGCTCAAGGTGGAAGGTTATTATAAAAAACTACCTCCTACATAAGATGGAACATAGCAGATTATGAGATTCAATAAATATCAGCATAAACACCCTGAAAATAAAATGCCATCTTTATAACTCTAGTCACTATGTTTGTATATATCTACTCATTTCAAACTATGATGCCAATGTCAAATACAGCCAGCTATATCTTTCTACAGTGGAGCCCATCTTATTATTTAAAATTTTTATTTATGTGTATGTGTGGGAACCTGCATGAATTTATGTGCACCACATGTCTGCAGGAGCCTACATATGCTAGTAAGCACATAATTGTGGGATACCTTGCAGTCTGAGTTACAGGTGGTTGTGAGCCTCCACAAGGGTGCTGATAGCCCACCTAAGCGTCTCTGTGAGAGCTGTAAGTTGTCTCTTCAGCCCCATGGAGTCTTAAAGAAGATTAGATTTCAAGTCAGTGAAAGCATGTGAAGAGTGAAATTCTGCATCCTTCCTTTTTCTCCTAATTAAACCAACACAAGCAACACAGTTCTGTCCTCTGTTGGAGTATGATGCTTCAGTGTACTGTTAAATNTGTATAGAAAATGTAAATCTAGACAAATCTACATCAAATATAAAAGGGAGTCTTCTCATAGGCAGCTAATTGATCCTTGGAGGCTAGAACTGCAAATATTTTCTTATAAAAAAAAAAAACCTCAACAATCAACTGTATTTTCTAACTACTTTTTGTCTTAATTTCAATTTTTTTATTTAGATTTTGGACAAACATATTATACTTCATATTTTACCTTTTGATTTTAGTGAGCACCCTTGGCAGATTAACAAATCAACACATAAAGAAACATCAACTTTCCTTTTTTACATTTTTATAAACTGTATGTATTTGTATTTGACTCCAAGCTAGAACAATTAAAATGGAAATTTTATGCAAGTCTTATTTAAAAAAATACAGTGAACAAATTTTCTGGAACAAAGAAAAGAATAATAGGTTTTAATGGGATGAATACATAATAACTCATGATGTGCATGTCTTCATTACTCAGCCAGACATCACCAGCCCTCAATCCTCACACTCTTCTGTGTGTAATGATTATGTTCAACTGTCTTTGATGTTTTGCCTGNTTTCAGTAATATAAAATATACCAGCTTTGCCCATGTTTATTTTAAGTTTTGTCATTAGGAAGATTTAATAATTTTCAAGTCTGAGAAGATAAAATTATTTTTTTTAATTATGTATATGTGGGTGTGCCCATGTGAGTTTACATGAACTACATGCAGGCAGGAGACTGTCCTGGCCAGAAGAGGCATCAGATCCTCTGGAACTAGAGTTGTTGGTAGTTAAGAGCCTGCATGTGGGTGTCAGGAACCAAAGCCAGGTCCTCTGCAAGAGTGCTAAACGCTCCTAAGTGTGGAGCCATCGCTCCAGCCCCAAGAGAATATGGAGTTTTTTAAACGTAACTGCTTGTTAGAAGGGTCTATAACTTTTAAGTGTTTAAACACATGGTTTATGGGCCTCCGCTTTTTTTAAGTGTTGAGCACTAACTGAAGGTCTATTTACAAGTTAAAGAAATGTTTGTGAAGTTACAAAAATCCCAGTCAAAGAAGGGGCTAGCCTTCACAATAAGAGGAACTGAGCTGGCAGGAAAGCTCTCCCAGCTCACCCTTGTCAAGCTCCACAAGATAGAGCACTGCAGTCACCTGAGCTGTCCAGGTTACTCTCCATGTCTTTGGCCAAGCACTTAGTATCCAGTGTGCAAACTTGAATACAAGTGTGCAGTTCTTCTGCTGTAATCTAAATGCTCAGATGAATAAATAATTTATAGTTCATTCCTTGCTTCATTAAATTGGGCATGTTATCCTTTATTATTTTTATTTTATTTTATTTTATTTTTTTGTGTGTGTGTGCCTGTGTGAATGTATGCCATGGTGGGGATAGTGCTGTCTCTTATACACATCTAGATGTGTATAAGAGACAGGTATGGGGGGATGTGGGTATGGGGGGTGGGTGGTTCTGTGTTCATTCATTCAACAAAACTGTGTTGTGGAAAAACAAAAATTTAAAGTGTTATTTCATGCTTACTTTGGGCAAGAAGCTGGAACACATACCCTGGATGGCTGATCAGCTATGAAGCAGCTAGTTATATTTTTTAATTCCTAGACCTACAGAAAATGAGAGGAAAGTTTGAGCATCCTCCCCACTGTGGAGAATCTTGGCTATTATTCTATTTCAAGCTGTTGAGTCACGTGCCACACGGTCATGGGTGCTACAAGAAGGTCTGAGACAGACACCTGGGCAGAGGAGATAATATCATCACCCATGACTCAGATGGTGACCTGGACTTCATGTTCTCATGAGTTCTTCTTGTCCCTGGTAGGTTTATATCACAACTGAGGAATGCCCAGATTAGGAAATCCCAACCTTCAAAAGTGTTTGTTCTAGCTGCTATCAGATTCACTAAAGTCTCTCCCTAAAGGGAGAATGGAGTGAGTTTTCTTATTTGAACAAAAGTGCTCTCTGTCTCAGAGGTAGCTATTACCATAACGTCCAAGATTATTATGTTTATTAAAAATAATTAAAGTGATCTCCACTAGTGGTAAGTTCATTGGAGAAAACAACAACAACAAACAGACCAAGAGTACAGTATCAGTGCTGAGAATATGCTGGATTAAATATAAGGCCATTTGAGTCTGACTGTTCATGTGATNATTCTGAAGTATAGACATGAGTGAGCAAGACAGAGCCTTGAAAAGCATCAGTGGAATGATATTTCTAGCAGTGGATGAACTCAAGTACCGGAGACCGGATGTGAGTGTGTTCTACCTTGCATCTCTGTGGCAGAGAGCCTCCTGCAGACAATTTGAACTGTCTTGGCTCACAGTTTCAGATGGTTTAGTTTCAGACTGGTCCTATGTGTTTGGGAAGAATAACTTGTGGCAAAGGCATGTAGCAGGGAAACTTCACCTCATAGCACACAAGAANCTGATGGGGCAAGGAACCAGGGACAGTAGGAACACCCCTGTGGTCTACTTCTCCCATCTAAGACCTCCTTCCTAAAGTTTTCAGTTTTGCAAAGAAGCACGATCACCTGGGTATCAGGCCCCAAGCATATGATCCTGTGGAGACATTTCATATTCAAACCACAAGTTTGGGCTCTTTGGGGGACACAGTTTAGCTGGAGAACAAGTGGGGAGAAGTGTATAGGAAAGGTTTGGGGACGGAGAGCAATAGCCAGATCCTGTGAGGCCTGAGAAACCAGGAGGAGTGTGTGTTTGCAATGAGTGCAGTTGGAAACCACTGGAGGGCTTTCAGTCNGGTGCTTTCTGTTCTGGCTCTTGCTGCTGGATGGAAACTCATGTCCTTGGAGGGGAACAAGAGCCTAGGTAAGGGAATGATTTCTAAGCCTTTTAGGCAGGAGATGATACTGACTCAGACGGTGGCAGCTAGACTTACAGCACGATCAGACACGGTTGTAAATCATACTGTTGGATTAAGAAATAGAGTTCATCTTTCATTATAACACATTCAGCTTCAAAATTTCCAAACCTATCTCTTGGCCCTGGTTAGATATTGATAGTGCAGTCATATTTCCTCACTTCTGTAGGATTGTCACTTGGGCATTCTGCCTCTCCCCAGAGCCCTCAGCCTTACTTGCTAATGAAGCCCTTGTCTGCTCTCACTGCTGTGAATCTTAAGGTCATTTTCACCAGCCCAGGGCCCTCTTACCAGCCTCCATCCTCATCTATTCTTATTCCTTCTGTGAGTTATCATAACTTACTTCTATTGATCTGTTCAGTTGCCTTTTCCAGTCACTAGAAAGCGACTTTCTGATAGCCTCCTTGTTCATGATTACACTCTAAGAGTTCATGGGTCTATTTCCAGTCCTCAACAACAGTATCTAGTCCTCTGGGACACCAAATACATGTGGATACAATCCTGAGGACTTTTCCTGTGTTAATGCATTGAATCCTCCCAACTGCCCGATGAAGTTAGTCTGCCGTGACTCACCTTTTATAGTGAAGGACTTATAAAGCCCCAAGGGGCTCATCTGGACTTCCAAATCCAGTGAAGAGGTAGTTAGGATGAGTCTCCTCAGTCCGTGCTCTTCAGTACCCCATCAGTCAGTAATGAATGAATGACCAACAAAAACAAGTGTGCTTAGTCCTCCCCTTAGCTCACAGTGACATTTCCAATTTCTCTTTTTTCGTTTGAATTGTGTGTCTTTACAAATAAGAGAAAAATCTAGATGGCTATTAGCTCTGAATATAACATTACTAAAATGACTGTGTGGAGAAGATGCCATTTTCTGACTTACTTTTAAAATTATCTATTTTTTGAGAATTTCATATATAAGCANTATATTTTCCTTGTTCCCCACCTCTTCCCTCCAATTCCTCCTGCATCCCCCAACTTCTTCTCAAGTCCATGGCCTCTTATTCTTTAATTATAATGGACACATAAGAGTCTTTATATGTATTTGTCAATACAACCTACTGAGGTCATTTAGTGTTGCTCATACNTGTTTGTGGTTGGGGCTGCCCTTTCGGGATTGGCTAACCCATCAGGGGGCTCATCCCTGAAGACCGATTTTCCCCTGTCAGTGGCTATTAATTAATTGCCTGTAGTTCTTCTAAGGGTGGAGCCTTATGAGAATCCCNACCCCACCCTGCATCAGGAAGTCACTCAAGGCTGAGGCTGATGAGGCTGAGTCTTATTCTACTTGTCAAAGACACCTGTGTTTACCCCTCAAAAAATAAGAGAAACAATTTTACTTTTTCTGCTCCGTATTTCCCCACTTCTACAGACCATAGGGTGCTCTGTACTCACTGAATTCTACTACTTTTAAGTTGCCAAGTTTATTGACAATAGAATCTCTTAAATTATTTTATGATATTCTTCAGCAGTGAAAAAAAAGCAACTTGTAAAAATATTTACAGCAGTTTTCTCCATTGCTTATTGTTTGCTGATTCAGTCACATGCTCAGCATGACTAGGTACATCTAAACCAGACTTCCCTCCTACCTGTGGGCCCAGTAGCCCCTCATTTTGGCACAGTACCAACTCAATACCTATTTGTTCCATTCAAGTAAATTTGACCATGGATCTTGTTTAGTGAAATCATATAAAAGGCATCCAACTTGGACCAGGCAAGAGCTCAATAACAAAGTGTTTGCCTTATAAACATAAAGGACTGAGTTCAATGACCCAGAATGCATTGTAGAAGGGCAGGGTGTTGTGGCTTGTAATCCTAGTGCTGCGGAGATGGAGACAGGTAGGTCTCTAGGGCTTGCTGACCAGTTAGCTTAATGGGTGGGTGAGAGACCATTGAGAGACCCTGTCTTAAGAATGCCAAGTAGACAGCAACAAAGAAATTACAGTCTAGGTTGTCATCTGGCCCCTACATGCTCATGTACACATATATGTACGTACCCCTCCACAGGTACACACACACACACACACACACACACACACACCTGTCTCTTATACACATCTAGATGCACAGAGAGAGAGACAGAGACAGAGATAGAGAGACAGAGAAACACAGAGACACAGAGGTAAATGCACAGATAGCATCCAATTGCTCTGGCTAACTGCTGCCTGGGCTATGGCTGTCTGGGAAACAGCTGCATGGATGACTTGTGGCAGGGAAGGGGTAGTTTCCAGCACTATTCCCATGCCAACCCATCAACACCATGTTTCCACTCTGACTCCCTGGCCTTCCACCTTTGGTCATGCTGTGGCTGGTCTCCTGCTCAGCCCCTCCAGTGTGAGTCACTGTGTTGACCTACTTTCCAGGCTCCCCGCCTTCCTCTTGCTTCCCAGACTCTGACAGGCATTCCCCTTCCTTGGCACTGAGTTTCTGTGGACAGATACCTGGTAACAGCCCTGTCTTGGCATCAGCTGGGGAAATCTCACCCTCCTGTTCTCCGCTATCCCCACTCCACATCTCTCTTTTCTCCTGTGTTCACCACTGCCAGCCCCGATGGGGCTTGCTCCAGGCTGGAATGATCTACTTTCTCCAACTGCCAAATTCATCTTTGTTCTTACAACTCCAAGACTGGTTACTTTTCAGCAACAATCCTGCCCATTTTAAATGTATGCCAAGCTATCCTGAGGANGCATATGAATGTCTTTCACTTTTTGAAATCAAGCAAACCTTACCTGTATCACATCTGCTTCATGCCAAGAGTTGCATATACCACTAGGTGTCAGTTATACTCATCAAGGTCATTTCTACCAGGGCTTCTCTTTGTGTCTCCTACCATAGTTTGGCTTTAATGTGTCTATTATGGCTGGTGTGTTAAACCAGCCTGTGGGTGTTAGTAATTGATGAAATTTTTAGAAGTTGTGTGGCCTTCTAGAAAAGTAGGTCACTGGGGATTATNTATGCAAAGGGCATATGGGGACTTGCCCCTCCCTCCTGCCCATCATGAAATGAGCAGTTTTGCTCCACCCTCTAACATTCTGCCTTAGTGTTCTGCTTTGTCTCAGTTGACCGTGGACTGAAACCTTTGAGACTATGAGCCCAAATAAACCTGTTCTTCCACGTTCCTTATCTCAGGTATTTTGTTCCAGGCACAGAAAGCTTGCAATCCTACTATATGAGTGAACAAATGAACAAAAACCGAGTATGAACTGTGTATACACGCTGATAACATCTTCTAATTCTGACACAGTCACTTTCTGGAGGATGTTCCTTTTTCTCCTTTCATTAAAATAACCTGGACCCCCACCTCTACTGCTTTCTCTCTTTAAAAGCTAATATTCCAAGCACATATGGAAAAGCTTGGAAAAGTCTCCCTGTGTACACCCCTCATCAGAATTAATTTTCTTCTGAGGACANAGACCTTTTAATTGCCTGCTATTTTCTTGATTTAGACTTCCTTCTTCAAGACCTAGCATTTCAAAGTACTACCAACATACTGTTAGTCCAGTAACATTTTTTCCCTAAGTGATTGTGAGAAGTAATTGTTAAGAAAACATAATTAGTAGGTTGCTCATAGAAAAATAACTCCCTAGGACCACATCAGCAAGAGAAAAACTGTCTTTGATTTTCTTCTTTGGTGATGATGATGATGATGATTGTGATGATGATGATGATGATGATTGTGATGATGATGGTGATGGTGATGGTAGTGATGATGATGATGATGATGGTGATGATGATATGATTGTAGTAGTGATATTAACAATGGTGATGGTGATGGTGATATAATGGTGATGATGATGATGTATGACGATGATGATAATGTGATTGTAGTAGTGATATTAACAATGGTGATGGTGATGGTGTTTATGATGATGGTGATGGTGATATAATGGTGATGATGATGATGTATGATAATGATTATGGTGATGGTGGTGATAATGATGATGATAATTATAATGATGATGGTGATGGTGATAATGATGAAGATTGTGATGATGATGGTGGTGAATGGTGATGATGATGATGATGATGATGATTTGAAACATGGAATTTTGAGGCAGATTCCATCCTTTTAGTTTTTTAACTTCCATATTATCCAGGCACTGTTTTAAACTCTCTTCTGAATTCATCCAAAGGTCAAAACTTTTTCCTCATGTTGAACAAGCACTTGGAATGAAGCCAGCTCATAACATTGCAAAATTGGAAGAAATCTTCAAGTTTATCCCATATAACCACAATCAATTGTCCTGGACTCCTCTCTTACATTCCTGCTGAGAGGGTGGTCTGGCTGCTGGGGATGGTTTGTTCTCAGAAGCTTTAGGAGTCCCTTCTTTCATTATCTTTCTCTTCATTTCTGGAGCAAGTGAACTTTACTGTGGTTGGGTGACTGAATACTCNTAGGGGGTTGGAGGTATGAATTATAACATAACAGGCCAGCTAAGTCCAGTTGCATAAAAGACTGCTCCTGCTGGGATGAAGCCANCCTAGAGACTATTCACTGGGATGTGCTTGAATNTGAATTTTATCAAAGTGAGCTGGTGAGAGCCTCACTTTTCCTTGTACTGTAAATTAACAGCTCTGCATACTTTAGGAGCAATGAGCCTAAACAAAAAAAGAATTTTCTTACAGTGGTTTGTGCTAGAGCCAGCAGCTGCTGGAGCACATACCGTGTACAGAGGGATTTACTGAATTTTAGTGCAAGTCTCTTGGTGTTCCGCTTAGTGTGGTAGCCTGGGCCCCTCTGTGGTTCCAGGACTAGCCCTAAGCCAATGCAGCCACCAGGCTAGGTCTAGCTTCTTTACCCAATGGCTTACATTTAATAACTGACATTTAATAACTGACATTTCACATACATTTTTGTCATTGTTCTTTTGCACTGATCACTAAAATGAATAGATAAGTTTCTCATATCTTCTTTTAACCTTTCACTTCCTGTGCTAAAGCTTGAACCCAGGACCTCATACAGGCTAGACAAACATTTTGCAACTGAGCTACACCCCCACTTCTTTCCTTTTCTTTTTATTTTGAAATAAAGTCTTACTGAGTTGCCCCTGTTGGCTGTGAGCTTAATTTCTAGCCTAGGCTAGCTTGGAACTTGTAATCTTTTTTGCCTCCATCTCCTAAGTAGCAAGGATTACAGGCCTGAGCCCCCAGACCCCACTCTGTTTCTTATATAATGAACTTATTACAAGTTCATCTTACCTGTAGGACTGAAGTCATTTGGTGAATAATATCTCGCATAAAACACATTTTAATGTGAAACAATCTCTATTGCTCTCTCTCCCTTCTTTCCCCCTCCCTCCCTCCCTCCCTCCCTTCCTTCCTCTCCTGTATTTTACTGGTCAACATTATGAAGAGGAACACTGAGAGTAAGAGCGCATGAATAACTCATCCTCAGAAGGACTGGCTAGGAATTCCGGACAGCTCATGGTTCTGTGACTGGTGGTCTCCAAGCTGGACCACAGAACCACACTCTTTACAAAGCCCCAGACGATGGGTGGGTGTGAATAGGAGACTCCTGACTCATTCAGGGGTGAGCGGGAGTAGGGTGATCCAGCACAGGTGGGAGGGATGTTTTTTGTTATTCCAGGTCCATTTGTAACAGGCAACTGAATGACAAGGAGAGCTCCAGGGTCTTGGGAGATTCAGTGCTCCCTACAAGGCGATAGCTAACAACAAAGCAGGGCTGTTTAGGTAGAAAGCCCTAGGCATTCCAGTTAGGAGTAGCTCTGGATGTGCCAGGAAGATGTATTACTGGGCCTGCAATGAGTAAGGATGGCATTAACATCCATGAAGTGGATTCATTCACTGTGTCATACTTCCATCAAAGTCCACACTTGAACATACATGTTTTAGTTTTTCATAAGAAAATTTGAAACTACCTAATTATTCATTGGTTGTGAGTTCTCCCTGAGGAGATGGAATGTGGCTACCATAGAAATGACTCCTTTTGGTCAGACTCATAAGTTTCCAAGCTCTCTAAAATTTGATTTCTTCAGGGGTAGACTAGTTTTTTTTTTATTGTGGGCTTTCACACTGTATCACCATAATATAGGAATAATGATACCAAATTTATATATCATATCATGCTAGTCTATGAGTGAAATAAGTTCTTTTAAATAATGTTTCTTGGACTGGAGAAATGCTCAGTGATTAAGATTATTGTCTACTTATTTTTAGGACCCAAGTTCTATTCCCAGCACCCACATGGCAGCTTACCACTGTCTGTAATTTCAGTTCCAGTGGATACAATGCCCCCTTCTGACCTCTTGGTACACAGACATACATGCATGCAAACTATCCATACACAGAAAAAGGGGTTTTTTTAATTAAAAAAATGTTACCCTGGGCTGGAGAGATGGCTTAGCAATTAAGGGCACTTGCTGTGCTCTTGGATAATGTGAGTTCTGTTCCCAGCACCCATGTTGGGCAGCTTACAGCTACCTGTAACTCTAGCTCCAGGAGATCTGATGCCCTCTATTGGTCCCCATGAGCACCTGCACCCATATCTGTATAAACATAGACACATACATATAAATAAAATAATAAAATAAATCTAAAGTTCAAAAGTATTATTCTATGAATCCACTGATGACCTTTCTAGGAGATTAAAAGAAATCAGGCCCATAAATGTGTATATA
>LZPO01035052.1:56290-74104 GCA_001675575.1 Neotoma lepida | reverse complement strand
ACCATTTCAGTCTGTTTGGACCAGTAGTTCTCAACAAGGGTCATTTTTGGCCCACCAGAATACATTTGGCAATGTCCAGAGATGGGTCTGGTTGGGATACCTTCATAATGGTGGATATGCTTAGCATCTAGAGCAGAGGGACACTCAAAGACAGTCCTCTACAACAAAGACTTATCTGGATTAAAATGTCAATGATGTGGAGACTGAGAAACCCTGATCTAGAATGCAAACTCCATTGTCTGTTTTTTGGTCTAGAATCTTCCAAAGATATTGAAAGAAACATGCCGACCTATGAAAATGTCTCCATCCTTCCTTTGTTCTAGGTCAGTTTTGAGTACTGCCCTGATTTGAATCCAGTGTTGTTGGTGCTGGAGTTAGGGTCTTAGGTTTCTTAAGTCAGTGATCTTCCAAAGAGGTTGTGAGAGTAGATAATGGGAAAGGGACAGATGAAAGAATTAGTTAAATCTTTCTGATGGTAAATGCATGCATTTGCCCAGAAATAAAGTATAAACTCAAACATTCTGGAGGCTTAGGGAGAATTTTCTACGCTAAATTCATCCCCAAAGCAAGCTGATATTTTCACTGATTTAAAGGAGTTTTTATATCTGTGGAGATCTGTCTGCTGAATAGCTGCCTCCTTCCCCCAAGTCAGAGGATACCAGACACTAGGGATGGAGAAAGCCAGGGTCAAGCTTGCAGAAACAATCNTCATTTAAAGAAAGATAAAAAGGTTTATTTTTGTTTTTGTACTTAAAGCTTAAAATTTCTCTTTTAATTTTGTAAAGATATTGTTCTTCTNACTCTGTCAAAGTTTTAGCCTCCTATCTTTGAAGCTCCAAACCTTGACTCTTCTTTCTGCTTTTTGTTTTGATTTTGACTTTTGGTATCTGAAAGTCTGTCTTCAATTTAGGGATCCAAATGTACACATAGACACATACATTAGCCAGTATCACTTCTAGTCCATATCCTCATGTCTGTGTATTAAATGCTTTTAAGTTAATTCTATTTCTTACTCACTCCCCATGAGCAATTTGCTCATGGTGGCTTTTCCTCTGATGTTCCCAGGACCACTACAGCCAACTAAGGAGGGGGGGGTTTCTCTTGGGGGTTCTGAGTCTCATTAGTATACAAACAGACTCAAACAGACACTCAAGGACAATTTTATTAGAGTATAAAAGATGAACTGTAGGGCAGGCAAGCTGCAGATCTCAGCATGGCGGTCACCACCTGGTGGAGACACAACATGGTGGTCAGCCACACAGCAGAGACACAGTGTGGCGGTCACCACATGGTGGAGACACAACATGGTGGTCAGCCACACAGCAGAGACACAGTGTGGCAGTCACCACATGGTTGACGCAGGGAAGAGAGGCTTTAGAGAAAGGTGGAAGAAGCTCAACGCACACAAGAAAGCACACTTAGACTCTGGTTACCATCAGAAAGAAAAGAGAGACAAGAAGAAAAAGGAAAAGTCACACTGTTATTCGGAATAGCAAATCCCTGTCCACCAGTGGCCTGTCTAAAAGGAATCATCCATGGACATATGAAAATATGTTAAAATACAAAGCAAACATTTTCAATTGTNAAGTCATCGTGGCTTTATGTTATCCAAAGTCTAGGAGAAGAAAAGAATACTTTTCTGAAGTGGTCTGCACTGTGAACAAATGCTACTGATGGGTAGATAGGCAAGTCTGATCCGCTGTCTTTATTGNTGTCTATATAGTGTGCCTTGATTTTGGCCTTGACATTGACTTTGGGGAATTCTGAATTGTGCTAGTTAAAATGTAGATGCCTGGCTGGAGAAACGGTGCAGCAGTTAAGAGTTCTTCCTGCTCTCTAAAAGAGGACCTTAGTTCAGATCCCAGAACTCACNATCACCAACCCCAGCTCCAGTGGACCCCTGGCCTTCTCCCAGTTACTCTAGGCACTTGCACAAATGTGTGCATGTCTACACACAGACACAAACACACAAAAGTGCATATCTACACACAGACACAAACACACAAATGTGTGCACATCTACACACACACAAACACACAAATGTGTGCACATCTACACACAGACACAAACACACAAAAGTGCATATCTACACACAGACACAAACACATAATTAAAAAAATCTTTAAAATGTATTGTATCGTGTCATGATGAGGAGGTTGAGGTGTGAAAAGGACTTGAATTCTGATAGCTTTTATTACTTTTTCCTCCTCTTTTTCCTTCTTTTTNTACTTGGGTCTTCTATATGCTTTTTAGACTGTAAGTGTGCAGAAGAGGTAACCATTTCTTGTCCATTTGTAGTTCACTGTGGACGTGGTTTGTTGCCTCTCANATTATAGGCACTCAGTAAATATCTTGTTCAGGTAGCAATAAAGTGACAAATAGTGAAATTTCTTCTTCAAACATCCAGTTTAGTTTCTGAAATAGTTAACATATTTCTAGATCTTTAAAAAAATGAACAAATATATGTGGGCTAGACATATTAAACATTCCCCAGAATATCCTGGCTCTGGTTACCCAAAGTCATCGCTGGGTCAGGCATTCACCAGAGGTCAGAACTTGCAGAGTACCGCTTTGAAGCCGCTGCATGTGGCTGGAATTTTGAGTTACTAATAATTCAGGAACACTTGATCTCTTTCCTTATTCCTGCCCAGATGACTCATTTTCTTGGTCGTTTACCTTGAGCTCCTCCTGTTCTTCCACAGCAGACTAGCTGGCATGGAAATGTGTTCGCATCTGTATTTCATTTAGAAATATATGCCTAAATGCATTTTTCTTCCCTATTACCCTCTTTTCTCAGTTTTTCGTTTCTCTGGCCCTGCTGGACAACCCCCAACCCCAAGCCAGGGAAGTTTCTTCCAAAAGGAGTTAGTTCTGTGTCTCTCATGGGGGGGGGAGGGCAGGTTGGACTGAATTCATTATATAAAAAGAAAACAACAGAGAGACAACAGCGTTGCTTTCCTAACAGAGGCCCAGTGGCCCCCCGCTTTTCAGAGCTTCATTCGTTTTCTAAATCCCTAAGGAAAGATCTGACTCAGCAGAATCCATCCCTGGGGCGTCTTCAGCAGCAGGGCTGCTGGGCTTGGCTCTGGGGTCAGCCTAGTTATTCAGCAGACATTGTCCCGGCCAAGGCCAGATCAGCACTAGGCACCACCACAGGGCTGCCTACCAACCAGTGCCTAGAAGAGCCCTGTCTCCAGTCCTGGCACCTCCTGCCCCCGATCTGATTGAGTTGTCTATTCATGCCATACCTTCAGAGTACTCTCTGCTTTCTTTCTTCCCTGTCATATTTTCTTTCCTCTTCTCCCTTCCCCTCCCTTCCCTTCCCTTTCCTCCCCTCCCTTCCTTTCCCTTTCCTCCTCTTCCTTCTCCTCCCTTCCCTCCCCTCCCTTCCCTTCTCCCTTCTTTTTCCTTCTTTCCTCTTATTTTCTTTCTTTCTTTTAATGGTCTTGCTCTCTTTCTTGGTTGTAAGTAATCCAGCCAAACTACATTTATAAAAAGCCACAGTGCCCTGCCATTACCACCAGACAGAACAGGAAAAGTGNCTACTACTTATTTCAAACCATTTCTGTTCTAAGAATCCTACCACTACTTTCTTTCTTTGTGAACACCTTGGCTCTGGGCAAGTGCTTGTTTGNACAGGTTTGACTCGAAGCTTTATCTTCCTGATTCTGTGTGTTTGCAGGAAGAACAATTGGTTAATAAACACAGGGTCATTGCTGATGACTCTCTTCCAACTGACCCCAGTGTCCTGGTATTTGGAAGGAGGACTTGGGCGATGAACGGGTGACACAAGATGAGTCCTCATCAGTGAGCTTAGTGCCCATGTAGAAGAGAACTCTGGAATCACCTTGTGAGGACAGAAGAAAACATGGCTGGCTACCAGTGAACTGGGAGACAGTAATGTCCCGGCACGCCGACCTTGGACTTCCGAACCTCNCTGACTGGGGGCAAGGCATTTCCTCTGTTTGCAACCACCTATTTCTTGCTATCTTATTAGAGAACCCCAAAATGACTANGGCAGCTACAAAGTCAAAAGCCGTTTAAAAACATCAACAAACATGGAATCAAATGGGAGTATTCAGTGTGCTGGAAAAAGTTAAAGCAAGGGAAACCAGAAGACCAGAAATTAGGAAAATGCTGGAAGCTGGTTTCACCGGGAAAGTACTAGTTTCTTTTTTTTTTAATATAAAATTTTTATCTATTCTTTGAAAATTTCGTACATGTATACAATGTATCTTGATCAAATCCCCTGCTCCAACTCTCTCCTCTCATCACTCCCCCTCACAACTTCACTCCCTCCTTTATTTGTTGATTTACCTACTGACTTCAATTAGTGAGGGCCCATGCATGTGGACATGGGGGTCACCCCCTGGGACAGGGACAACTTACCAGTGGCCATACTTTCAAAGAAAAGTGAATCTCTGTGCCCCAACAGCCATTAACTACTAATAGCTCCTCAGCTAGAGGTGGGGCGTTGGAAGCCCCTTCTCTCCCCATGCCATACTTTAGCTGTCTATATTTTGTGNGNGTAACTACAGATGCTGTGGGTTCATGTGTACATCAGCCATGGCGTGTCCAGCATTTCACAGCGCCCCTCCCCATCCTCTGACTCTTTCTTTATACTCTCTCTTCGGAGATGTTCCNTGAGCCTTGTGGAGTGAGGGTTGTTTTAAGGCTGGGCATTCACCTTCTCTTCTTCCCAGCATTTTGAACATTGACAGTGTCTCCCCACGGGCCTATGACATTCTTAGACATGGATTGTGACCATGTTTACAGTATCAGGCATGAATTCTTTCTCGGGGAGTAGGCCTCAGATCCAATCAAGAGAGTGGGTGTTTATTCCCGTACACAGACCTGCCACTATTGCATCAGCAGGCCTATCTTGTCAGCAGGTAAGGATGCTAGCATGCAGCACTCAGTGCTGGATAAAAACACTGATGTCTGTTCTCCACCTGCAGCCTGTGTGGTGATTTCTAGCACTATGAAAGTTGGCCTGCAGGGAGAGAGCTTGTAGTCAGTTCAAGATGGATTTCTTGTAGTCAAGTGGGCAGTATCTTCAGCAATAGGATATCAGTATGGTGGGCAACCAAGAACAGTAACAATAGTTTGTTTTGGGTGCCTCTGGGGCCTCCCTGATAACTGATAGGGAGGTNTGGTTGTTTGAATGAGAAATGTCCTCCATAGACACATTAAGCATTTAATGTGCGTTAAACATTTGGTTCCCGGTGTAAAACACCAAGCAGAGAGGCAGAACTGGGTATGGTGGCCTGAACGTGTAATCTCAGCACTGAAGAGGAGGGGACAGGCAGATCCCTGGGGCTCACTGGATGTTCTAGACCAGTGAGAAACCCTGTCTCAAATAAAAACTCAAACAAATAAACAAATAAAGCAAACAGTGGGTGAGAGGTTATCTTGTGGCCCCCACATACAAACATACAAACATGTGCAGACACACATACACACACAGCCACAAGAGTTGACAGGTTAATGTACACTTTTTCTTTTTCTTCTGATTCATCATCCATTCCTTTATTTATAGTCAGAACAAGAACACCTCACAATTCCATTAATCCCTTGATATTCACACACACATGAACAGCATGGAGCCAAGGATACACGGTCTATGCCCAAAGTAATAATTTATGAAACATGAAAACCTTGAAACATAGTTCAAGTAGCTACAAAATTATTTCCATCTCAATATCTGGAGAACAAAACAGAGCACTTTTAGTATCTGAAGATAACATGAAATCTGGTACCATAGAACTCATTTGACTTCTGAGGGAAGGTAGCTATTTGGGAGGGACAGCATCCTAAAATTATCTGCATTTGTGGAAAAGAAGCAATTCTTCTTTCCCTTGGAGGGCCTTTGGGAAAATGTGTCTCCAATCATCCCTGTGGGGCCAACATTTCAGAGACAGAGGAACCTCGTGTCCTTCTCCTAGGAGTTCATTGAGCCCAACAGTCTCCATGCCCTTAAAGGCAGCTGATTAATGCCCTGTGGGCACCGAGTTCCTCATTCCTCAAATGGTAGATGTTTCCAGAAGCTCTGGGCTGAGGCTGACTCATCTCCCTGCCTGCACACCCCTGGGAGAGGCCCCTGAGACCGAGGCCGTCCAGGATAATTGGGACAACCTCTCTTGCTATCAGACAGATCCAAGAATGCGGATGTAGCAGTGAGCGCAGCTCTTAAGCCTCTTGTGGTTGACATGAATAGCATTCTTTGCACCAGTGCAGAGGTGAAGTAGCCAAAGTCTTCGGCAATTAAAAACTCCAGATCATATGTTTGCAGTAGATGTTGAAAACATTTGACTTTGGGGGTACAACCTTTTCAAGCCTAGCACTTTTGTTCTAATGCTGATGTTGCAAAATAAAGAGCTATTGGTGATTTGGATTTGATTAGGATAGAGAGAACCAAGCTACTATAGTATGATCTCCAGATAAGAGCGTGTTTACCATGGGAACCAGAAATGACCAAAACCAGTCATTTCTGTTTGTATAATGTGGGCTAAATGCAATTCGTATTTCACAGAGGTGGAAAACTCTTCATTTTCAGTTTTTTTTTTTTTAAATCTCTAAAATGGATATGATAGTACTGCACACATAGCCTGTCTCATCCTNTTTTCCTTTGGAATTTGGCAGCATAGCCAGGGCAATGGGCTGAGATTGGATTTGCTTTTCTCAGAATCTGTTTCTTTGTGTTTAATTTTGTTTGATTTTTCCATCTGCACCCACATCTTGCCCATCTCCCTGAAGTACCTTCTTCTCAGTCCCTTTCACTAAAGTCTCAACAGTATGTCCTGCCTTTCTATTCCCCCGGGCTCTGACATGATCCCCTTCCTTGGTCTAATCTACTCTCTACATACATGCTTTAGTAGTGTATATGCTAGGAGAATATCACACACATTTGAAGTCTTTATTAAATTACCATTGATTGAACCACTCCTATAAATAAAACAAACCAATCAAGAACTTTTACATACCATTTATTCATATGAAGAGAGAGAAGTGAGCCACTGTGTATGAGTAGAAGTCAGAGGACAACACATGGGAGACAGTTCTTTCCTACCATGTAGGTCCCAGAGATAGAATGTAGGTCATCAATTTCAGAAGGAAGCAGTTTTACCCATTGAGCTATCTTGCCAACCCACTGTTCTCATTTTAAGTACCTACTTCTTCGTCGAACCCTTCTACAAATTGCCAGTCCTCAAAGAACACACAGGAGAAAGATTCAGTCATCCCCTGTTTCTCTGCTCAATAACTAGTTAGGATGCTGTGGCGTCATGAAAGTTTTTGCTTTAGAAGCACAGGACTTGACTTTAATCCTCAGGACCCATTTTAAGCTTGTAATCCTAGGTCTGGAGACTCAGAGGTTGGGGTGGGGTGTTCACTGGGACTGAGCCAGTCATCCCAGGCTAGTCAGTGATTCCTAGGCTAGTGAGAGACGCTGCCTCAAGACAAACAAACAAAGCCCCAAACAAAACAAAACCAGAAAATAAAACAACAAAACCCAGAAAAGAATGGTGCATAGTTCCTGAGGACTGACACACAAGGCTGTCTTCTGGTGTGTCACCTGCACACACATTAACACCTACACACATGCACCTCCCACCCCACCCCATAACAACAAGGTAGAGCCCACATAGAAGAAGGCAAGAGCCTTATTTATGTACTGAATTCACTGCTTGTGTAGAAGATAGATACGACTGTATGATACCTTTGAAAGCCACGTGCTCAGATCAACATGGATTCCTCCTTTTATGATGTTGAAGAGTTGTCCAAGTTAGGCTGGCCTCAAGGAGACAGACTACTGTGAACGGCAGTATGACCCTGATGAGTATCTGGGCCGGTCCACATTTCTCTGATTTCTTTAGGGGTAACAATTTGTGTCATTCTCCTTCTGACAGGAAAGTTCCTACCTGGAAAGCCATGGTGACAGTTTTGTGGGGGTTCTGTACATGTGTCCTTATGCCCATTAGCTCTCCAGAGATTCCTCCCATTTTATTTCTTTCCTTCGAATACCACAGAAGAGCAACATCTGCTCTGATCACCATGTTAATTTGCATCAGTAGTTGTTATTTTACATTTAACTGGTCAAATATCACTTCTCTAGTTCTTTCTCTCATTACATCATTTAGAATAAACCACAGAAATTGTTTCATTAGTTATGCATGGAAAATGAATGCTCATTTGATTGGTCTCACACCAGAGAGTTGTTTGATCTTGCCATTGTTTTATTCAAACACCTCAGGCTAGAGTGGATGCAGCAGACTCTTGTTCAGAGGTACATTCTTCTTATTTGAACTTGCCCAGTGACGGACAGATGGCTATAAATTCAGAGGATGGGCACAAACAGCTGAACAGAACAGTTCTTTCTAGATGGCTGTTGCTGTCTAAATTATTTTGTTTAAAGAAACAGTTAACTATAGTTGTCCTTGAACATGGCCTGGGGACAGAGGTGGAGAATCAGTGGCCCACAGCTTTCTCAAGCCTATGTACTGACCCTTCTGGAAAACCTCAAAATTCAAGGCACAGGGCTTTTCTGTTTAAAAAAAGAAACAATGGTTAGTCCTTGAATTTGGAAATCAAGGCTTCGTCATGTGGCTAGAAGGGTTTTTCTCACAACTGGAGTAACACTGCTGGTGACAGAGACTCATTCTGGAGACTCAGAAAGGTGAGNGAATGGAGCTAAAGCACTCTAAGAAAGCAAGCTATGCCCCCTCCTCATTTCCTTATCTCGCTGAAACAGGAACCTCAAATCCATAGGTACCTTTTCCTTGTTCCTTGTTGACATGCTGTATTTCCAGAATTGTACTTTCTATTCTATTTTATTATTGTTTGAAAGTTCATACACGTNTACAATATGTGTTGGTCATATTCATTTCCGACATTCCCTACTCCTTTCCTCAGGCTCTACCTGGATCACTCCCTAGCACATCTCCCCTCTCCATCTCTCTCAATCCCATTAGTGCTGCCCGTAAGCTAGTGTTTGGGATCATCCACTGGTAGGATCAATCTACCAATACCCCTCCCCCAAAGAAAAGAGACTCCTCCCTAACAGCCAAATGCCATTGGCTCCGCACTAAGGATGGGGCATTGGGAGAACCCNTCCCATACTAGACTTTTTAACTCTTGATTTTGGGTGGGTCTTGTACAGGTGACCACAATAGCTGTGTGTCATGTGTGGGACAGTCACACCATGTCCAGAGGACAATAATTCACAGCAACCCTCCCATCAAATTCATTCTGCCCCCTCTTCTGTTGGGTTCCCTCTGCCTCAAGAGGATGGCGGTGGTGGTTTGTAAGTCCCATCCAAAGCTGAGCCTTCACTTTACAACCTTTAATTTAGCTACGGGGATTGATTTTTTTTNCCCCACTTGGCCTTGTATTTGAATANACATTTGCTAATGGTTGTGTGCCACCATTTATGAGTATTGGCCATCTTCGGGAAGATCAGTAAGCTCTCTTAAATGATAAGCTATCTCTCCAGTCCTTTCTTAGTTAGGGTTTCTATTGCTGTGAAGAGACACCATGACCACAACACCTCTTATAAAGGAAAACTAACTGGGGCTCACTTATAGTTTCAGAGGTTTAGTCCATGATCATTATGGTGGGAAACAAGGTGCATGTAGACAGATATGGTGCTGGAGAAGGAGCTAAGAGTTCTAAATCTTGATCTACAGGCAACAGGAAGTGGTCTGTGTCACTGGGTGTAGCTTGAGCATAGGAGACTTCAAAAGCACCACCCCCACAGTGTCATGCTTTCTCCAACAAGGCCATACCTACTCCAACAAAGCCACACCCCCTAATAGTGCCACTCCCTATGAGTTTATGGGGCCCAATTACACTCAAACTATCACATTCCATCCTCTGGCCCACATAAACTTATATCAATATCACAATGAAAAATGCATTTAGTCCAACTTCAGAAGTCTCCATAGTCTATCAGTCTCAATAGTGTTTAAAAGTCAAAAATTTAAAGTCTCTTTTGAGATTCATGCACTCTCTTAACTGTAATCCCCTATAAAATTAAAATAAAAAAGCAGACCACATGCTTCCAACATATAATGGCACAGGATATACATTATCATTCCAAAACATAGGGAAGGGAGCATAGTGAGGAAATACTGGACCAAAGCAAGATGAAAACCAGCTGGGCAAACTCCAAACTCTGCATCTCCATGTCTGATATCAAAATGCTCTTCAGATCTCCAATTCCTTTCTACTTTGTTGATTGCAACACACTTCTTTCTCTTGGGCTGGTTCCACTCCCTGTTAGCAGCTCTCTTTGGCAGGTGTCCTATGGCTGTGGAATCTCCAACATCTTAGGGTCTCCAAGGCAATCCAGGCTTCAACTTCACAGCTTCACACAATGGCCTCTATAGGCCTCCATTCAGGGACNCCCCTGATACATGCCTGGCCTCAGTGGCTTTCCTTAGTCACTGAGGCAAATTCCATAACCCCTTTCTTCTATCCTTGAAGGCAGAACCATGTGATTGAATCTTCCAAGTTCTGCTGCTCACTGGGGCTGGAACATGGCCCCCTCGTTCAATTACATCATCATCAATTTTCTGTTTTTGATGGTTTCTTTCACTGCCTAAGCTTGGCCATTCTGGAACTTGCTCTGTAGACCAAGCTGGCCTCAAATTCAGAGATCCATCAGCCTCTGCCTTCAGAGTTGCTGGGATCAAGGGTGTGCACCATCATATTGGGCTCTAAGCTTTTCTTTAATTTCTTTTCACAAGTTGGAAACTTAGCTGTTTGGGATCTTGCCCTGAGGTCACCACTCCCTTTATTCTGTGTCTTAATCTGTTTATCTCCTTGAACACAGGACTTAGCTCCATTCCACTTCCTGGTGCTCCTTTTCTCCTGAAATTTTACATTTTGTATTTTTCCTTTCTCATCTTGCTCCTTTTCATTATAAATCTCTATTAGAGTGACCACTAATAACTACACAACAAAGTCTATACTAGGCTGTTTTGAGATTTCCTCTGCCAATGGAATTAATCCAGAACTCTTCACTTTAGCCCCAGGCAGACTCTTTGGACAAAGGCAAAAGGGATCCTCATTCTTCACCAAATATCACAAGAATGATCTCTAAGCCACCTATTAATATTCTTCTCCTCTGAAACCTCTTAACCCAAGACCCTACAGTTCAAATCTTCCATGCTCCTACTAGTATGGTCTATTAAGCCATGCTTGAAGCATTCCACTGCTCTCCCAATCCAAAGTACCAAAGTCCAAATTCCTCCAAATAAATACATGGTCAAGCCTATCACAGCAATACCCCACTCCTGGTACCTATTTCTGTNTTAGGGTTTCTATTGCTGTAAAGAGACACCATGACCACAGCAACTCTTATAAAGGAAAACATTTAACTGGGGTGGCTCACTTACAGTTTCAGAGGTTTAGTCCATTATCATTATGGAGGGAAGCAAGGCCACATGCAGGCAGATATGGTGCTGGAGGAGGAGCTGAGAGTTCTTATATCTTGACCAGCAGGCAACAGGAAGTGGTCTGTGTCACTGAGTGTAGCTTGAGCATTGGAGACCTCAAAAGCCCATCCCCACAGTGACACACTTCCTCCAACAAGGCCATACCTACTCCAGCAAAGCCACACCTCCTAATAGTGCCACTCCCTATGAGTTTATGGGAGCCAATTACATTCAAACTACCATAAGCCCTTTGTTGTGTTTAATTTTTAAGTAAAGCTTCCATAAATAAATTTTGTTCACTGTTCAGGCTAGTTGGGCTCTGGCTTTCTGTTGCTTGCATCCTGAAGCATGGCAACAACTTTTAATTTGGAACCATCATTTGGTAACAGTACTACTAATCCACATTTCAATGGGAGATCTGCTGAATGAATATGTTTCGAGAGGGGCCTAGCCTGGGCCTCATTCCAGAGAAGGAAGCTGACAACCTTTGTTTTGTAGAAGCAAGATTTATACATATTCAGGTTCTGCTTTTGATGCCTGCTTAGAATTTGAAGCTATTGCATTAAAGGGCCGAGAAGGGTATCCCTTCCACCAGGCATACAATGTACAGAGACAGACAAGGTTAGTGTTGAATGCCTGTCAGAGTACTTATTCGCTGCCTACTCTGCTGAACATAGCCTTCATCTAGGGGAAAAAAGACAGAGCCCTGCCTACATGGGACTTCATGTGACGATCTATTTACTGATGCTACTAGAAAACAAATCGCTTAAACAGCTAGTCTGTAACAAGTCATTAAAAATAGAGCAGAGAAAATGACACAACATGGTATCTGGGGGAAACTTGCTGGGCAGAGATCTCAGCAGGTGTAAATTCCCTGAGGCAGGACCTCAGCTGCTATTTCAAAGCATCCCAGGCTAGGTGGACAGTGTGGCAGAAATTCAATGAAGTGCTGGTGTATGACCAGAGGAGAAGGGACAGAATACATGGGGAAATTTAAAATGAAGTAGCAGATATTAGAGTCAGTTTAAATTGTGGTGATGGGTCACTAGAGAGGTCTTGGTCTTGTTTAGGTGTGTGTGTGTGTTGTGTGTGTGTGTTATTGTTGTTGTATGTATTCATGTGGGTGCATACATATTTATGTGTATATTTTAATATGGTGTGAAGGTGTGTGGGTCTGCTTGTCTCTCCATACGGCCCCCAGTGCTGATGACAGTTACACATCCGTGCTTGACTTTTTGTGAGAGTGTTAAGGTCTTCATGCTTTTGTGGCAAGAATTTTACAAGCTGATCTCTCTCCTCAGACTACACTGGAGAGTCAGAAGCACAAGAATGACATCATTCTATTTAGATCTACAGAGGAGATGGTTGTGGATTCCCTGGGACATGTAAGTCTGGCGNTCAGTGGGGTAAGATGTGTTACAGTGTGGAATATATTTTTAAGTTCAAACTGGCAGATTGCCTTATGGATTATGATATGAAATACACAAGAAAGAGAAGAGTTAGGGAGAACTAGAGCCAGGGAGTCCACTGATCTAATCTGGAATCCTTGTAGCACAGAAATGCCATTCTGTCTACCTCAGGTCATGGTTGGTAAGAATAAAGGCAGGGAGTATGAGTGTGTGTGTGTGTGTGGGTGAGGAGCAGGTTAAGAAGACAATAAAAATGGGATCGATCTTCTGAGCCACTCCTGCTGAGCGCTCTTGGCTGACAAAGACACAAGTGGCCCTATGAAGACACTGATACAGAGCAGTTAACAGGAGGGATGCTCTACCAGGGCACACATCCATAAAGGCGTTTTTCTTGAGTTGCTTCAAGGCACAGGACACTATGGCTGCAGCTAGTAAGCAAGGGGCTGTGAGGTGAGCAGAGCACACAGCTATGATTCTAGGATACCATATTGCCTAGAATTATGAAGCTATTTATTGACAGAGTTGGCTTCAGTACCAGACTATGGAATTAACCATAAGCACATAGACCCAAAGAAAATAGGCCAGCAGGATACTAAATTTGTAAGTGATCTATCTACACTGCCAAAGTAACCCATGGGGAAAGAGGCTGCTGCATTTTTTAGACTCTAAGATAATCCCAAGGATGCAGGAGTCACATTCTTAGGAAGTGGGCCGCTCAAATGGTCAGACCCCAGAAATGACATCCTTTCCCAGGTCTACTCCAGAGAAGACAACACACAAGGGAAGTTCATTCATATGCAGAACTAACAACCTTCTGTGCTTGACCAAGGGCCTCCTTGGCCAGCAGAATATGATATGTGCCGTGTCCCGCTGGCTTCTCTGTTTTTTGTTGGTTTCTTTTCCAACATGGGAGCTGTTTCATTTGTCCAGTTCTCTGCTGACTTTTGTTAATGGAACTGTCAGGGATTTATTACATATTATCCTGGCCCAGTGTTCCTCAGAAAAAAGAAATTAAAATACTAGCATGCTAGCTGTTCCTTTCCGACTCCATTAAAATGTGTTAATAAGCACAGGAGCCAGATTGAGAGACAGGAGGAGTCCATCAAGGAAGGGTGGCAAGCCAGTAAACATGGCTGAGCCAGCCGATCAGTGCGGCAGTGTGGAAAGCACTTAACACAGACTGTCTACCCAGAAGCCGTTCTAACGGATGTCCTGGGAGAGCACACAGGTGGGAAGAACNNCACTGGGGAGAGTAGGAAAAGTTTGAATTAGTTCCAGTCTCCAAACAGTCTGAAATCTGCCCTCAGAGGTTTTATCCTTTTGCCTTTCTGGGTTGTATGAGTCAGGACTCTCTAGAGGAAAAAAAATAATGAAATATAAATCGTGAAAGAGTATTTGTTCCATTAGCTTATCCCAGTGGTTAATGACCTGTGGGTGGCGACTCCCACAGGGGTCACGTATCAGATAACCTGCATATCAGATATTTACATTACAATTCATAACAGTAACAAAATTACAGTTATGCAGTAGCAATAAAATAATTTTATGATTGAGGGGGTCACCACAACATGAGGAAATGTATTAAAGGGTCGCAGCATTGGGAAGATTGAGAACCACTGGCTTACACAGTACAGCCCACATAGTCCCGCAACGGCTGTCGGCACACTGCAGAGGCTGAGAACCCAGGAGCCGNTCAGTNTACAAGACTGAGTGTCTAAATAGTCCCAATCCAGCACAGTGGAGCTGGAGGATTCCTGCAGTGTCCCTGCTCTTCAGTCCACATTGAAAAGCCAAAGAAACTGGGTTCTGATGGCAGCAGCATGAACGGCATTAATAGCAACGGTTCCGGCATCAGTGGCAGAGTAGATTGATTGATTCAACAGTTACAAGTGGGCAGGTAAGAGACAGATCTCTACGTCTCAGCCACCACCAGAAGGTTCTGCCTACTCTGGGGGAGGGTCTCCCCGCTTAGTTAATCCTTCCAGGAAACACTCTCCCAGCCCCATCCAGAGATGGGTCTCTCGGTTGATCCCAGATCCAATTAAGGTAATAGCCAAGACTAACAGTCTCTCCTCAGTGAGACATCTATGGGCTCCAAGAAAGGCTTTTTTGGAATCCCATATCTTGGAAGCAACAGGGAAGCCACAAGGCAGGAGTGCTGGAAGGTGGTAACACTTGTGCCTAGATGAGGTTGGCTAAATAGCACTTACACACAGGCTGGTGATAACAGCAAGAAAAAAGAAATGGGAATAGGGGGTGGGGATGGGCACAGCTTTCTAAGGCAGTCTATCAAAAGTCTGAGAAACTTTACTTTAGGAATAGTTTGTAGGACAGCAGGGGGAATTGTTAGTCACATAGCATTCAGTAATTCTAGACTCAGGTGGATTCACTAACTCTGTGAGAATTTGGATTATCTGGTGGAGAGGCTTCACATTGTTGGTGGAAAAGAAATTTTGAGAGCATGTGTCCAGAATAGTGGTATAAGTGGTTGATACATAACCACGGAGGGAACTGTAGCCATACACCAGAAGGTCCCATCAGTATGCATCGCCAAGCCATTTCTGTGTGCTTGACCCCTCCCTCTCTTCCTTCCGGGAGTGAACCCCACCGAGGGTGACTTTATCAGTGTTGTCTTAATACCTTTTAGTGCCATAGTGATTAGCTCAGGGTAATCATAGTCCAAGGTGATGGAACAGAACAGCCAAGGTTTTGGATACCTGTAATATGNGAGACTACAGCAGCAATTTGGTTAAGCATGAAGGTTGGTCCAAGGGTAAAAGCAGCTTATAGAGAAGCCTAGGAGTGAAGACCTAACTGAAGCCATGGTTGATGCCCTTTATAAGTTGGGCCTGAGGACGAGGCTACAATCCACATGAAGGGATAGGTTGTCTCTCCCTTTCAAGCTATCTCATGCTGGGCAATCCTTCTCTCAGAAAAAGGTGCTGAAGTTGTAATTAGTAGGTCAAAGCTGCAGACAATATTGTCTCAGTTATGGACTTATAAGCACCATATCTATGGAGTCTTTGCAGCAATTCAGGATGTTGAAAATGAATTGCAGACAATATTTGCAAATGACCCAATTCAATCAGGGTGACCCATTATAGATTTCTGATTTATTTGCCAGGTGGTAATATCAGAATATGCTCTTAACTAAGCTGTGATAAAACTAAGTCAACAAAAATTATAATATATAAAAAATATATGTGCCAAAGAGATATGAACATTGTAAGATCTAGAAATGACTGCTTCTAGTACTTCTCTTTCAATGTTCTCCATCTAAAATTGTGGTCTTGAACACCCCCATTGTCAGAGTGGCATGTTAGGATTTCAAAGAGCCTTCAAGCTGGTCCATTTTCCACTTCCAAACAACTTTGTGAAAAATAAGGCCCAAGTTAACTTGTACTTTATGAAAGAAACATCTTCTGGAAACACACACACACACACACCCGTGCACACACACACACATATATGTGGCAGAGCAGGTGGCTGTTCAAATTTGAGTCAATAGGTTATTTTAAAAAAGGAAGACATGAAGTTGGGGGGACACAGGGAGGTGAAAAGATTTGGAAAGAGTTAGGGGGAGGAGTGCGGGATGAATATAAGCAAAATAAATGTATGAAATTCTCAAAGAATAAAGTACTTTTGAAAAAGTGATGATGAAACCACAGAAGAATAGGCTAATTTGGTTGCAGATGATATGTTCAGGGAATCACGGGGTCACTGGGTTTAGACATCATGCAGGCCCTAGAAGACAGATGACGTGTGATGACAGCAGAAATCTTCGGACTTTCCCTGATACAGTCATCATTAGAGGCTCCCGAGTGGACGATTGCTGCCTCTTTACACCACACATGGGTAGCTTAAAACTTTGCGTTAATCAAGCAACGAGACACAAGAAAAGTTTAATTTGGCTACATTTCTGTTTGATTGGATGGAAAAAAATGGAAATAAAGAATGGCCCGGAAACACGTGTGAGAGACAGGAAACTTGCTGTGATTAGGGCCAGGAGAAGAGGGGCCAGCAGTGGCAGCTAGGAAGGAAAGAATAGCTGTTGGAGACCCTAACAAGCTCAAACTGACAGCGCCAAAGCTGATGGATGTGGTGGGGCAGGAGGAGGGGAGAGTCACAGGTAATTTCAAGGTGTCCATTCGAATGCTGACAGAGCCATGCTGTTTGGACAGAAGTAGGGAGTTTTGGAGACAGCGGAGGCAACTCTGATTGGGCAGCTGCCTGCTGCAGCAGATCATTAGAAATGGGAGGAAAGAGTCCCCGTCTCTCTGCGTCNGGAACGGATGCATTATAAAGTGAGGGGGAAAATAANGTGTATGTGCTACGGGAGTTGGCTTACCCCAATGTTATGATTCACATTTGTATTATTACTTAATGTATGATTATAAAATCATATATTCTAATTTGAGAAATCTCCATCAAAGTAATCTAGCTAATCCTAGGAATCAGAGACGATCATTGCTCTTGGCAGAAACACCACTGTAATATTAATGATGACTCGCTCCCCCATCACCTCCCATTCTGNGTCTGTGCAGATAGAGAAACTGGGCTTATGTGTTCAGTAATCTGACCAACTTCAAAGTCCCTGGAAAGGAAACCCCAGGATCACATGGGAGTTAAAGGAAGTGAGGATGGCACTCCTGTCTGCACCTGAAAGGTTGGCTTTGGGTTTTATATGTGTGTTGCTTGTTTCTTTGGCTGGTTTTGGTTTAGGTGGGCTTCCTATGCAGATTCCAGCTCAACCAATCACAGCTTACCCCTCCCTGCACTTTCCACTCCACATGTATCATGTGTGTATGGCCTCTTGTCCATCTTTCTACTCTACCACATTGTAGGTGATATCTGTCTGTCTTTCTTTTTTTCCTCTCTTTTTTCTTCCTTCCTTCCTTTCACTTTCTTCCTTCCTTCCTCCCTCTTTCTTTCTTTCTTTCTTTCTTTCTTTCTCCCTTTCCTTCCTTCTT
>LZPO01035052.1:30754-49044 GCA_001675575.1 Neotoma lepida | reverse complement strand
GAGTGAGTCATACCTTTCCGTGAAAGCAGGAATGGTGATCAGCACAAGGTAACACAAGAAAACTTTGTGGCATATTCAGGAATTCATGAGTGTGCCTGACGCTTTGAATATTTGAAGNTAGCCAGACATAAGTGTTCAGCAAGAACAGAAGCAAAGAAAAGTGCACTCTGTGATTAGGTAAGAGTGAGGAAGGAAAGGGAGGAGTCAAAGATGGACAAGGATTGGAAAAGTGGATGTGGAGAAATTAGTGAAATCAACGGAGGATGTAGTTTCACCACATTAAAAGTTATAGTTAAGATGACTAGGGGGCAATGTCTGTAATCCCAGAACTTTGGAAAGCAAAGGCAATAAAACAGGAGGATGGTGAATTTGAGGTGAGCCTAGGCAACATAATAGCCTATGCNACATTGTGAAACCCAGTCTCAAAAAGCGGGGAGGGGAGAAAGAAAAAAAATCATGTGTATCTCAAGATGGTTTCTGTGGCTTCAAGGGATATAGAATTCTTTGTAACTCTTTATNTTCAGAGAGACAGTGGTAGGTAAAGATTCTGCTTAATTCATCTATGACAAATGCCAACCAGNTGCTGGCTGTGTTTAAGCCATTTGGTCTCTAGGAAGGCATGAGAATCATAGGGATGAAGAGGAAAACAAAGGAGGGAAGAGTGAGGAGTAGAGGAAGAAGAGACACAAAGGGAAAGGGGGGAAAACCAGCCACAGTGATGACATCATCTCTGCTTCAAAGCTGAGCCTTGCATCTGTAGGAGTCATTTCTGCTCTGTCTCAATAGGGGGAAACGTGCTGAGCTCCTGGGGTTGCTGGCTAACAGGTCTACCAGATGGACCNTGGGTCTGGCAGCTGGAGTACAGCACTCCACTCAGGCTTTAAGATTCAGCAATGTATTATTAAACCTGTTTGTAACACAATGTGCAAGATGACATCATGTCCCCGGGTGTGTGTGACCTCACCAAAAATATGTGCCCTGCTGTGTAAGAAGAGTAGAATTCCAAGATATAGAAAGCCAGGCAGAAATTTGAGTAACTTACATACTTTGTTCTCTCCAGCCTCCCAAACCTTCAGTGTTCCTACAAACAAACAAACAAACAAACAAGCAAAAAAAATATTTTGTGCAACTCTATGCAATAAGATGTAATTTTAAAAGTTAAGAGCTAAGCACCTATCATGAATGTAGAATGGAAATAGCCTCAGGAGTCTAGCACCTCAGCTATAATATGCCAAGGAGTAAAATAATGGGAGAAGTAAGACATATTTTTACTCATTATGTGGCAGAGAATGACCTTAATTATTGATCATCTTGCATGCCTGTCCTGAATGCTAGAATTACAAGCATGGGCCACCATACCTGGTGTCTTCAGTGCTGGGCTCAGTCCAAAAGCTTTGTGTAGGCTAGGCAAGTACTTTACCAACTGAGCTACATTTTCAGCCAGAATAGCTGTTGCACTGGGTAGAAAGCTAAGCAGTGTAGTTCAACAGGGAAGCAATCTAGAAATTGGCAGAGTCATGAAGACCCTACTCTTGGTCAGTTGGCCACAGGAATCTTGGGGAGCTAATGAGGCACTTGAAAGAGATGTAGCTGTGGCCTGGGACACCACTAGAGTCAAAGAGACAGGCATCCTTCACTTACTCCCTCCTGCATTGTACTCCCAACCTCTTGAAAGCTTTCCTTTCTTATGTCCGGGTGTGTGCCAACTGATATGGGAGCCAGGGAAATGAGGACTAGCAAAGCAAACAGAACTGGGAGGGTTGAAGAATGGTCTGAGGATTAATAGGTCCCAACACATCCTGGAAAGACATATGCTTTCTTAACAAGAATTGTCACCAGTGTCTGCAGAGTCATCACTGATCTGAGCATACCCAGGTGACTTCTCTTTAGAGCTGGAGCTAGAATGAAATGTGGAAGTATTGGGAGCAAAATTTCTAGGTAAACACAGAGGACAATCGNNTGCACCGCCTTCATAGCCAGAACCTGTGTTTGGAGACTAGCAATGAGCCTGCCTACTACAACTAACCATTTTCTTCTTCTTTTAGTTATTATACACTGATAATGTTAAGCTTACTCCAAATTAATAGAAAACATTATTTGGACAGGGGGAAACTAAAATTTGCATGTCATGAGTATTGTCTTCATTGCTGATGCTATNAGCACTCAAAATACTGACATCTAATACCCATCTTTCTTCTTATGACTCAACAGCCCCTTGCTCTGTAATCATATTATTTTCATACTGTCCCATTCCCAGACATTCTACTATGAGATTGAAGTAATTTGCTTAAAGTGATATTTGACGGTTGACTGTTGAAAAAATGTTCTATTATTAACTAACATGTAATTAGCTCATTAAATAATAGCTCAACTGAATAGCATGTAACTTAATACAGTCTACCAAGGTGGGGAAGTCCACAGTTTCTCACAAATGGGAGTGAAATTATAGTGCAAGGAAACTGGAAATGAGGAGATGCCAGCTGGCAGGACCCAGAGTGTTTCAGATTACTGTGTGTTTATGACCTCTGTGTTCCAGAAAAAAAAATCAATTAGATTATGCTATTTGAGAATCTTGGAATGCCTGTGGCTCTGTGCCAGTCTTATCAGAAGCCCTCATCTGAAGTTTAATTAAGCTGTTTTAAATTTCACCAGCATTTCTGAGTTTTGGAAAGAAAAAAAAACAATAAATGCAGGAACTAATAAACAACAGTGGGCAGATGCTGTTTCCTTCAGATGGCAGCATTCAGTGTAATGTAGGTAGTTCCAAAGCCCACCAAATGCTAGCTGTAGTGAATGTGAACTTGCCACAATGCTGCACTCTTTGTGTTCAAGAATATTTCAAAACTAAGTGGAAGCACTATGAGAACTGTGAGTATAAAAAGTTATCATATTTGGTTTGGAACTTTTAAGATATTCCCCATTAGCTTGTGTGTATCTCAGGCTGGGGTCNTCTAGGGAAAGATACATGAATTCCAATACACAGGATTGGCTGCCCTGATGGGAGAAACTTACTGGCTGATGTTCTAGCTAGTTACTTTATACAGAAGAAAAATGGAATCTCATCTCACTATTGGTAGGTTTCAAAACATAAAATTTACTATCTGAGGTTGGTATGTAAAAGGAGTGGAAGATCTTTTTAATGTTAAAATAAATAAATTAATTAATTAAAAAAATTTACTATTTGAATGTCTACAGTCGTGGTATTAACTGTACTTAGGTTATTTATGGACAACCATCGACACCACCCATCCTCGTAACTGCTGTCTAAAATTCACTTAAAAACCCTTTTAAATTTTACAAGGAAAATTAATGTGATCAACATTTGAAAATCGAAGGATACTCTATTTGTGTATACTGGTATATGAACCAATAGGATCCTGATCCATGGCCCTGAAACTGGGACATAGAAGGATTTTGGTTATGTGGTCAGATAAGCGACTAAAAGATTGAACACTGCAGCTATTTGACTAGTCTTACGGAAGACTACCNACTTATCTTAAGAAAATAAACAAATCTAGCAAGACAGAACACTGANTGATGCAACTAACCACTTGGGCTGAGCTATTTCATGAATTCAGACAGCAGGTATTCAGAGCACCTAGCTCTTCATTCCTTTCGACATCTTCCGTGATGGAGTGTTGAGTCTGTCACTGCATAAGGCAGGACATGGGAGTCATACCTCAGCCCCATCACTCCTTGGTGCTTAGATGTCTATTTTCCAAGGAGGCAGTTTATAGCTGTTTATCACATCAAGAGAGGAGGTGACATTGTCAGGATTTTAGGGAACACTAGGATGACTTCTGTCTTAGTTAGGGTTTCTATTACTGTGAAGAGACACCATGACCGCAAAACTCTTACAAAGAAAACATCTAATTGTGGTAGCTCACTTACAGTTCAGAGGTTCAGTCTGTTATTATCATGGTGGGACATGGCAGTGTGCGGGCAGACATAGNGCTGGAGAGGTAGCTCAGAGTCATACATCTTTCAGGCAACAGGAAGTGGTGTGTCTCACTGGGCAGTATCTTGAGCATGTATGAAACCTCAAAGCCCACCCCCACAGTGACACATTTCCTCCAACAAGGCCATACCTCCTAATATTGTGTCACTCCCTATGAGATTATGGGAACCAATCACATTCAAACTACCATAACTTTCATTACCACACTCCAGTAAAAACATGAGAAAGGTAACTCTAGAGGTGACTTTTTTTTGGACATACAGTACAGAATTNCATAATTCAGAGAGAGTCTCNCAAAGAAGATGTGGTCAATGTTTCATTGCTGAAGAAAGGTTAATAGGGNAAAAGAAAAGTTTGTTCAAAACTTAGTAGTCTGTGAAATGGTATGTCAGTTATTTTGCTTAAATACTATCAGCTCAAGTTGGAGATGTGTCTCAATGGTACAGTGCTTGCCTATTTTGTGCAAGGTTCTGGCTTTGATCCCCAACACCACCAAAGATGATGATGAGGATGATGACACAAATTTATATATTTGGCAGATTTTATCATCAAATGAAGCTGACTTATTCATTATCGTTTAATAGATAATAACAGGTTGCTGAATTTATGTTTGTACTAGAAATATAGCAATGAAGAAAACTGAAAACTGAAAAAGTCCATACCCTCATATAGCTTTATTCTAAACAAGAGTGTAGCCTCAAGTTTCTCTGGTCCCNCTCAGCCCNCGGTCTGCAGCCGCGGGCTTATAAAATAATCACTCAGAGGCTTAATATTAATTACAAGCTGTATGGCCAATGACTTCTTGCTAGCTAGCTCTTATAACTTAACTCATTTCTATTAATCTATGTATCGCCATGTGTTCTGTGGCTTTACCTGTGTCCCATTACATGTTGCTCCTTGGACGGCCGGCTAGAGTCTCCTCCCACTCTCCTTTCCTCTCTCTCTCTNTCTCTCTTGTATTTTTCCACCTGGCTCCATCCTGCCCTNCCCTAAGCCAATGCAGCTTTATTTATTAGNCAATGGGAACAACACCTATTCACAGCATACAGAAAGACATTCCCTAGCACAAGAAATTTAGAACATGGCAATAAATAGACAATGTGCTCGANAGTTATAGGAGCTGTGAAGAGAGACATGAAAGGACTGAGGTATATGATCTTGGCTGTGCATAAGCATGCCTAGCATCCTTGTAGGAAAAGTCCAGTGAAACTGAACCATCAGAGCCAGTATGTTATAGCANGATTTGACCCAAAGAAGTAGTGGTCAGAGTTGAGGGTCCCTCAGGGTCTCACAAAAACCTTGGCACTTACTGAGAGTGTGAGAGGAAATCATTATGGTTTTAAAAAGTGAAGCGATGGGGTTTAACTTAAGTTTTAGTATGACCCCTGGCTATTGTGTTATGAAGAGATGGAAGGCTTTATGTAATTATAATATATACCTTGAATGTCATTGCTAACCTTACACATTGCCTTTATGTAATGGCACCTAATTCAAGGGGAAAATAATAGAGCTGTTACTACTTTTAGTCTGTTGATGATATAGTTGTATTAATATTAAGCAAGGCTGTATGTAAGAAATACAGTCATCTATCTATCTATCTATCTATCTATCTATCTATCTATCTATCTATCTATCGATCGATCGATCGATCGATCTACCTACCTACCTACCTAGCCATCCATCCACCCATCCTCATATCTATCAAAAGTCTGGTATAAGAGAGCTTCTTCTCTGACTATAGGTACTGACTACTGCAAATCCAAAATCAACAAGGCGGGCTGGAAACTCTCACATTGCCACACCAGCCTATCAGATAGAAAATCTAAGTGTAAAGCCATCTGTGTAACTCCAAGGAGCCAGGTACAGTGGACAGTGAAGGGAAGGGTGTAGTCATGAGAGTTGTCAGTATACCCAAAGCTGGGCTATTTGTTGTTGGATAAAAGTTCTCAAATGGGTCAGTCTGGTTTTCCATCTCATTAACACTGGGGACCTGGCTTCTGCAGGTGGGCTTCCCAATGCCCTGGGGGTAATTTTCAACCTGCCTGGACCTCATATCTGACATTATTGCCATTCTAATATTCAATTCTTTAATATAGAGAGTTCTATACTGTTATAAGAGTTCTATACTATTATAATTACGTGAAGTCTCCCATCTCTTCATAACAGTTTGGTTTTTTTTTAGAACAACACAGTGCCTACATTCTTTTGTGGGTAAAGTCTATGCATAAGGAGGAACTACCATACAGTGCACTCTATTGATCCCAGTGAACTCTGCTTAGTAAGTATTTGTAGTGTGGACATCATCATGTCTTGAGTTAACTTGAGGAGCTTCCCACTGCAGTGGTGCTCTTGCAAACTTTATCTTAGTGAATTTGGAGAGATGGTGAAGCCTCTCCGAACTGAAGAGGCCACTACTGGCCAAATCATATACCTCTGTAGAAGAACAGTTCCTGTGCATTAAAAAAAAAAGGAAGGAGGGAGAGAAAAAGGAGGGAGAGGAGGAAGGAATCTGCATGACTAATATGCTAAGAATATTCTCATCTTCTCCAGGAGAATGGAGTCAGTTAGAACTTTGCAACAACTCCCTGTCACAAGCCTCAGTAGACACGCAGATCACTGACTAACCACACACATGTGGAAGATCCCAAGGCTCTTCAACCACAGGCATCTCTCCTCTGGATTAAAGGAGGCAGCTTCTCGGGCCCAGACAGAAAAGGGAGGTGGTGATTTTTTATAAGAGTCTGATTTATAGTCAATAAGGTGAAAAGTTAAGGTACACAGAGTCCAGGAACCATTTGTATTTCTCATCGCCACCCCCTTTAAGAACTCGTGACTGCTAGTGGTTTCTACGAAGATACNGAGCATTGCTATTGCTGTAAGCATGCCTGGTTCTTGTTTCTGACCTCTGAGCACAATCTGCGAAGCCACCCCTTGGGATCAAACCCCTACCTTTGGTTACTAGCCAAGCCAGGGTGTGATAATTTCCTCTTTAATTAAAACACAACACAACAAAAACTTGTCCCTTTGCTTTGGCCAGCTATCTGAAAGTTCAAGAACTAAAGAACACTTCCCTCCACAAACAAGCTGTGGGATGTGTTTGGAAGCTGGTTTTACACCAGCAGTTGCTGTCTGACACATTGATTCCACTGTGGAGGAAGGGGAAATAAGAGTTTCTTCCTAAAAGGAAAAGAAAAAAAAAAGCAACTCTATATTTATCATTTGCCGTCTACGGGAGGGGTTATATGATTTGGGGGTTTTCTTTCAGACATTGATGTAAGCAAGGCACTCTCAGAAGGGAGGCGACTGCCGTGCTTGCTTGACATTTGAAGAATTCCAGTTTCCATTTANAAAATAAAAATCTTAAAGTGACCCTCTTCTCACTTTGGGGCTTTCTGTCTTAGGCCACGATGCAAATAAGTAGTTTTCTAGAAAAATACTTCATAAACTGTATTTTTCGATTATAATGATGCAAAGCTGAATAGCATATTCAATTTGCAAGGCTTTTTATGGGACTTTGTAGAAAACCCCAAGAGTTTCCTTCACTCCAGGGTAGAGATGACATGTGCTACAGTGCTTGTTGGGGAGATGAATGCTGGATTGGGCCTGAAGAGCAGAGGATTGAAGAATAAGGAAGAATGTAAGCCAAGTGTGTGCTGCCTGCTTGGTTTCATGTTCCCACTTCCTAAGGTTAGTTTTCACTTATTTAAGACTTTTTTTGAATTCACATCTTTGGTTGTCTANAATCTAGTGTTCTTCTCAGTGTACCTTTGAGGCCTTTGGGGCNTCTGTCTCCCCTAGTCACCATTTCTTACAATGTCTTGCCCTACTCAATTCTCGTTTTCTTCTCTGTGTCCCATCTTGTTAGTTTTCTTTTGTCTCTTAGTTCTAACAACGGCTGTTTAATGTTCAGATAGGACCCCAATCAACTAGAACTGGACCACTGCCAGCCTCTCAAAGGAGCTATCAAGTGTATTAGTTACCTTTCTGTTGCTGTGACCAACATGACTGGTGAGAGCAACTTAGAGAATAGAAGGGTCACTTGACTCATGGTTTCAGAGCACCTTGGCTATGATGGAGTAGTCATCTAGGAGTCAGTAAGAAGTTGGGGCAGTGGCTACCCACATGGTAGTGGGCTAGCAAGGAGGAGATGGACTATAAACATCAAACACCCAGCTGTAGTGACCTCTGTCCACTAGTCAGCACCACCCCTACCAAGGATCTACCCATCTCCAAATCAGTGCCAATCACTTGGCTCAAGCATTCAAACATAAGCCCATGAGGGCTTTTTGGAGTCAAACCACAATATTAGGTATCCACTCTCCAGTGTCCTTAGTAACACCAGACACAGCAAGATATCCTATTGGCTCACTCTATTTGAGGNTGCCATTTTCCATTATTAATCTGAGGCCACTNCTAGNGAAAGGCAATTTTGATGTAATTATGATATCCCAGAAATTATGATTCAAAGAACCAAAAATCTTCTATTACATCAGAGTGTGAAGTAAGATTTCAGGGCTAGCCTTTGGCTCTCTTCCACATGGTCACTCAGGTACCTGATTGTTAATTTTTTTTCATCAATTTTCCTGGTCTTTATTGTTCACATAGCCAAAGCTGACATAACCTGGTGTTCACAGCCATGAGAGAAGAAGGGGAAGAGAATGGAACAGAATGCTAGCCTGGAAATGCCACACCCTGCTTCTTCCATTTGCAGTGAAGAGTCAAGCATACATCAAGATAACCTCAAAGAGGGGTAGGAAATACAGTCCCTGCCCAGATAGTCACATGCTTATCCTCATCCCATCTTCATAGAAAAAGGTAAGAGGAAAGTAGGGGACAGCTAGAGGGCCCTGTTGTAGTCTTCTCTTGCCTCAGTTTTCAGACAGGGTCTCATTGTNTANGTCAGCTTTGCCTCAAACTCAGAGAGTAAAGGCATGGATGGCCATCTCTTGCTTTTTGAAACAGCTTCTTGTAGTCACAACTTTCTCTCTAGATCTCATTAGCCAGGCCCCAAATTCCCACTGCATTCTAAGCATAACACAAAAACATTTCTTTATATTTTAATGCTTTTCCCCTAGACTAGACTTAGGGTTCTCAATGTTGAACACAGAAACAGCCTATTAACTTTCATATTTCTACTGCACTAGCTGAGATATATATTCTTTTCTCCTGTGAGGAAGCCTCTGGGTGGTTTTGTGTGTGTGTGTGTGTGTGTGTGTGTTGTGTATGTGTGGGTGTGGGTGTGTATAGGGGGATCTACACACCTACCAGCCAGATTTTATCTTTTACTTGAGGACTCAGTGCAGATCTGGTAAAAGAAGGGGCAGAATATTCCCAGAAACAGGAAACACAAAATCAGAGAAGTACAGACAGCAAAGCATGAGACAATCCAGCACTAACACGGCTGCTCTAGTCTACTTTGCTTACAGACTGCATGAAAAAAGGCCACACTGAAGACCTTTCTCATTGCCCGTATTGGAAACTAAAGGAAGCTAGCAGAGACTAAACAGGGGCGTTCCGTAACAGATCATACCTGAACAGAGTCCCACATTTGGCTTAGCCCCAAGGCTTCAGAGAATGTGGCTTAGCTTTTCCTCTACCTGAGTCTACACAATGCTCTCCAGGGGGATCTTGGCATCTTTAGGCCTTGTATTGCCTGTCTAAGGTTTAAGCTGATGCTGCCAGCAAGTTGCCAGAGTAAACTAAAGACAGAAGCCAGACTATCCTCTGTTGATCTTGCAAAGTAAAGGACAGGGAGCCGATTTTAGCTACTCTCAAGTCCTGGTGATAGGATGGAGATTTTAAAATGGGGGCTGCTAGGGACAAGGTTCTGACAGTGGAGGGCAGGGATTCTCTAATGTGATTTCATTGGCTGGCAAGAGACCTTCTTCAAAGTCCTTTCTGTGTTGTGAGTGCCCCTGGAGAGCTGCCTCTTACTTCCAGCCTGCTGAAGACTCATCTCTGGGAGCTCCCTAACTTTCAAGATATTGACAATGGATGTTGGAGTCACAGCTGGGCAAGCNAAGGCCACTACAGNCAGATGGAGGAGCTGTGTGGTGATCAGCTAGTCGCCTGGGGTTGTTTGGCTAANAGCTGTGTTAGTGTTTCTGTGCTNGAGGGAGGNAAGGNAGGACAAGAGCCAGTAAGGGCTTAGCGTAGGTCTTGTCTGGTGAAGGCCACCAGGAAGAGTAGAGGAAACAGTGGCAGTAAGGAAGCAGAAGAGGATAGGGAGGCAGATAGGATACTCTTGGAATATGTTGGAGGACTTACCAGATCTCCACCAAAATAACTCATGGGAACTACAGGAAATAGCTTTGGAATAATGAGACTACCCAAAGAGACCAGAAAGTAGGAGAAGAGATGTTTAAATATTCCCCATGCAGAAGGCATACATAGTGGAATATTATGTCAGATCTGGATTTTTCTCACTCCTTAACATGCATTACCTCTTTCCATAACTCTGACCCCAAAAGGATCAGAATGAAGTGAGTATGTTTTCAGGTGGGCAGCTGGGAGAAATGTGTGGTAAAGAGATACTAAAATATGAATCATGCCACTTGCTCCCACACTGCCTGTTCGCTCTGCTGCCGCCTAGCTTGAGGCAGTCCTGGAAGCTGCACAATGAGAGGATATTATATTTTCAATCAAGTGCAAAGTTTTCCTAAATATTTTGGTTGCAGCATTGTGTAATTTCTAACTTGAGACTTTGTGGCTTAAAGTGACCCTAGGACTTCAGCATGATCCAAAAATGGCCTAAGGAAATTTTTATCTAGGTTAGATAAAGATTTGAAAGAATAGTGGAGAAGAATTTTTAAAATTCATTTGATTACATCATGAATTCTGCTTTCTCGGGGAACTGTTTGCCTTCCCACAGATGTGATGANCCTAGGACAACATTCCAACCATTCTTCCAGATCCATCCCATTACCTAAAAATCCTTGACCAACCCTTCCCAAATCAGTGCTGCATTCCACCAAATCTGTGACAAGAAAGCCATGTGGTTATAACCTACCCTCTAGGTCACTTGGAGAAAGTAAGGGGCCTGTTTCTTAAAAAAGATTCTGGGACCACATGGATATCCTCTATGGCAGGGAAGTAAGGACAGGTGACATCTGAAGTGCTATAGAGAGAATCCCCTCAGATGGGAAGAAATGACTAAGACTAAGCAGAGCTTCTTTTCCTGTGGTGAGCGGGTGCCCAGCTGCTGGGAACTGTCTCCTNGGGGGACTCTGACCTAAGGTGTCAGAGTGACGAGTGCTGGAGCTTTATTTATTGTGACTGTTGTCATTCCCAAACTACCCAGGCCAGCCTAGTCATGAGAACATGCTACCCTCCCTGATATGCCTGCTGGAGAGAATGGTGGAGAAGACTGCATCACTCCTTACCATGGCTTGGTGGGTCATTCAGTAGTTAGCACTTAAGTATGAAGATGAGGATATCTCTATCTAGTATTTATGAAAACAAATGCTTAACCTATGCTTTGGAAGTACCTCATCTTCTACATTCCTATATTCTGTGTGATGGGCACCATGCTAGAACATAAACATAGTGAGAAAAACACATACATGTTTGTTCCACTTGGTAGAACAGACTTCTGCTACAGTACAAGCTACANCTACTTTACTCNAGTACCTGGAAACTTGTTGCAAACCTAGGTGTCTAACAACAAAGGACAGAGAAAATGGGGCTTACAAACAATGGTGTTTTTTTCAGTCATAAGGATGAAGGANGTTATGTCATTTGTAGGAAAGTGAATGCAACTGGAGATAATTAATATTAAGTGAATTAAGTGAATGTGAGAAAGTTATAGCACACTTTGTCTCATTTGTGGACCCTAGATATCACAGGTACAGAACACCATACATAATATACATACTCCATGGGCATGGACGTAAAAGAGAGCTATCTGGGGGGACAAGGAGAACTAGTGAGAAGGGGGTGAGGGTAGTGGGGTTCAGGAAAAATGTGCTCCAAGTACACTATATACTTGTACAAAAATGGACTATTGTAACTCTGTAAACTAAGAACAAAGACTGATGATGTAGAGTGCAAGCTCAATAAATGTCACTTCCTTGGGTGAATTACTGTGACTGCTGCCAATAAGGCACTGAAAATTAAATGGAGGAAAAAGTTGTGTTAGGAGAATGCATTGCAGATGGGTGATCTGGAGAATGTAAATGACATAGCAACAAATAGAGNAGGGCTGAGGGAGGAGTAAGAACTAGGAGTGATAGGGTGCTCTGAGCGTCTCCCAGCCTTAGCTTGGCTGTGTTCACTGCTGGTTCTTGATTTCATGTCNTCTCTTTTGGTACACTGGGACAATGGTCCAAGAGCAAGCACATGGAGTAGAGTCCTTTCTGTAGCTCTGTAATAGTGAACTCAGCAGCTTGTACTTACCTGCACAAGACCTACGCAAGATCAAGCCTGTCAACATCCCAGCGTGGAATGTCACTGAACTGCTCCTGGCTGACAATGGCTACTGGAAGAGGAAGGGTTAACGTGCCAATGATGTGACCCGGTAGGATGTGAGCACCATCCCTGTGGGACTGTGGCCTGTAATTTCTTGGCAGAAGCCGTCAGTCCTCTCAGTGCTAAGGTCAGAGCTGGGGAAAGATGCCATAACCACCATAAAGGCACTTGGGCCCAAAGGCAACACCCGCCTTGCGATCTGCACTTGCAGGGAAGTGCACAGCAGCAAACTCTTCCTGTGTGTGGCCAATTTGATGGGGTTAAAATATGATTAAGCCTAAACATGTAAACACTAAATTCCCAAGTTGATCATGCTGTAATACTCTATTAGGGTTAGGCCAGATTACAGCTGGTGTGTTGCTTCATACTGGAGCCTGGTCCAAAACGATGAATCCTCTTATAAACCCCACAGCCATTCTCAGAATACAATTTGCAAAGAGAGCCTTCCTAAAGTTTCAAGAGGGCTTCAGCGAGGCATATTTTAAACACCACCTGGAAAAACCACAGGCAGCGCTGGCTGGCTCTCAGGGAGCATCAGGGAAATGCCACACATCTAGAGCCCCAGGCCTGCAGTGCCCTTCCTGGGGGGGAGTGGGGGGAGCTCCACGTGGAGCCTGGGTCACGCGTGCTCTACCTTACATTCTAACAGAGAAGAAAAGCACCAGGCTGTTAACCATAAAGGAAAAATAATACCACACTCGGCTGAAATCACATCCAACTGGAGTCCTGTTTGTAATCCTTCATCCTTTCTGGGAGTCAGTCAGCTGCCATGGACACCCCCACAGGATGGATCTTTTTCCAAGGCAACAAACGCTCAATTCATCGGGGAACTGGAGCCCGGCTCCTGTGCTGTTTCTTCGAGGTCCTTGAAAGGGTTGAATATGAATTGAAACCAAAGACATATTATTTTCACAAGTGAGCACATTTTCACCCTGGTTTAAGGATGTCAGCTTTATCCCTCCCTTGCATAGGGAGGGTGTCCCAGCTCTGTAAGCCATTCCCAGTGACTTCACGGGGCCTGGAAGACAGGCGGGTCTCTTCTGTTCCAGCCACACTGTTTCTGACAGCCTTAAGTGCAAAAGCAAATGTTTCGTTTAGGTAGGGACCTTAAAATAATGAGCCTTGGCTTTTGAAAAGATTAGCTACAAGAAAGAAAAATGCCGTAGGAAGTCATAACAGTAATGGTTATCATGATATTAATATGCAACATCTGTGCTTCCAGGGATTATGCCAGTGAGCTTCAGAGGGTGGCTGAGTGCACACAGGTTGGGTGAAAGAGAGGGGAGAGAAACACACACACACACACACACACACACACAGAGAGAGAGAGAGAGAGAGAGAGAGAGAATATAATTCTTTAAGTTTGAATGTGAGTCTGTTTTGCACAACTATCAGAGTTATACTGAAGCTGCCTAACTATTCCTTGTCAAAAGATGAGACGCCTTCCTATTGGATAAAACCATGCAGCTGACTCTGGACTCCATTTCTGTGCAACAGAGAAGAACAGTTGGGGCTGGGAAAATAATGGCTCAGTGGGTAAAGGGCCTGATGCACAAGCATGAGAACCTGAGTCTGGGACCCCAGCTCCTGTATAAAGAGTGGAAGTGGTGTTATGTGTCTGTTACCCCAGCACNGGGGGCTGAAGAGAGGCATGAGGAGAGGGCAGTTGCTTGCTAGTTTGTCTAGTGGAAACAGCAAGCAGCAAGTGCCAGGTTCAGAGAGAGCCCCTGCTTCAAATGGGAAGGTGAAGAAACAACCAAGGAGGGCACTCAGACATCAGGCTCTGGCCTGCACACATGCCCACACAGATGATGAGCACACCCTCACACACTCAGATGCCATGGTGGCCTGCATTATCTCTAGACTCAGCTGGAAATTCCTATCTGGATAAGTCCTCCTGGGATCATGTTTCTGGACGTANCCTATCTCCAAACCTCACGAGTGCCTCATCTGCAGGACTCGCCATTGATGGTGAAATGGGAAAANGCAGGAGTCTGTAGAATGGAACCCTAGTTACCCCACCCCTTGGCCGATTACCTGGTTATAAGCTCACTGTCTTTTCTCACCTCCACTGCTTCATGGGAATTGCAACATCTTGTCAGTCCAGAGACAGAGGCTAGATGAGTGGTATTTCTCAATCTGAAGTCTAGTTGTATGTTGAAAACAGTGTTGTTGGGATAGGGATGAGGATTCCTTGGTAGAATGCTTGCCTGGCAAGCGCAAAGGCTAGGTTACATCACCAGAAGNGCATAAACTTGACAGGAGATGGAGGCAGGANNATCAGCAGCTTCAAAGCCCTCAGTTACATGGAGAGTTCAAGGCCAGCAAGGGCTCTATGAGACCCCATCTCAATGAAAAGAGAAGAAAATCAGTAACACCGTAGATCAGTCAAATTTCTCTGCTCACATGCCGAGGGGAGTTAAATGAAACAACTCAACTTTGTTTCACACAGTACCGATTTTCATCTGAACAGTTTGATGCTTTTTCAATTCTTTCTGTCATCAGATAATTCCTAAGGCCTTACTCATAATGGTTTTGGAGAAATGTGAGCTAAGGGTGAAGACCTATGGGCCCCAAAGTCAGGTTGGACACTGAAGTATTTCTTGAAGATCCCTCCTTCATTTTTACAATTTTACCTTTGTTCGCCTTGTATGTCATACACCTTTCCTCCAATTCACATTCCTACCACTTCTTTTTTAAAAAATATAATCACTGTTCCCTGTGCTTAGCTTGGTTCTTGCTCTTTAGTATAGTCACTCAACTTGATGTTCCGTCTCTCACTGTGATTTCTCCACAGGAGACACGGGACTAGTCATAGGGACAGTGCTATCTTTTCACATTCCACTGAGGTATGGTAGCCCTGCTATCATCTCTCTACAGGACTTATCTCTGTATTAATTTTCTATTACTACCCAGGCTTAGTATACACTTTGTTTGGTAGGAGCTCCACCTTAGCCCCTGGTGTCCCGCTGTTGGCGGACAATTCCCAGCCGCCAGGCGACTGGCAGNGCTGCTTTCTACCGGGGGTCTTCCAGATNCAGCTTCCTGTATGGCTCAGGCTCCACCCCCAGCACCACCCACACCTCGAGCGGCTCGGACTCCTGGCCCCTGTGCAGGCCGGCACTGGGCCGCAAGCTGCTGAACCCGCCCCTTCACAGCCCGCCAAAACACGGCTCCTCCCCAGAGAGGCCAAGACCACTCCCTGGGCTCATTTAAGCAGCGTCCACGAGACTAGATGCTCTCTTCCCTCTGGTCTTTCACCCGATCTCCTGTCTGTGGGGCCTGGGAATCACCCTGGAAGGTTCATTAAACCTGGCCTTTCCTCACTTGGCCTGACTCTGATTGCTGCGCGGAGAAACTTATCACACTTTATCTCTCGTGAGTCGGAAGTCCGTACTCATCNGAGCTGGACTGTCTTCTCAGTATCCCACACAACTCCTATGGAAGTGTCAGGGGCAACAAGAGGGGAAGATCTGCTTCCAACCCGACTCAAGTTCCTACCAGAATGAATTCCCCCATAGCCGTGGGACCCAAGCCTCCCAGGGTCTTGCTCACTGTCCCTGGACTGTGCTTTTCTCTTTGAGGTTCCACTTGGATCCTTACCACATGGTCCCTTTAGAAATCCTCTCACATTTCCATTCTCTCTTGGCTTCAGAGTCTAGTTAGCACCTTTAGAGATGAGACTATTTAGATATGGCTCAACAAGGTAACTCTTTTGTCATATACATGATATGGCCATGGGAGTGACANCTCACTAGATCCTTGGATACCACCTATGCTCNGTCTATAAAAGATCTTGCTATAAAAGAGCAAGGTCTTAGAAGTCATGTTCAAATCCTGTTGACTATATCTTCCCTTTATTCTCTGCTGGGCAAAGTACCACCGATGATCTAGGAATTAAAACATGTGTGCTGCCTTAAAACATACGTCCTGCTTACNCTGTCCTGATACACTTAGACTGAGGTTCTTGCCACGAGTCCATGTATGTCACAATACTGTTAAGTTTATTGCCTCCTATTAAATCTATCTATGTACATAGTTGACTACATTGGGATGTAAGAAATCGAAATCCNGTGGGATTCTCAATTTCCTTCTGCACACGCAGATCCCACACCTGCTGATTCTATGTTTTGGGTGTTAAAANTCCTTTCTTTTGTTTGCAGAACCTGAAGGGAGCTGTGAGTGTTGTTTAGCAGGAGNGTTTTCCCAGGTCAACCTGGAGGCTTACTACCAAAGGAAGAGTAAGTTCCCTTCACTGGATATGCTCTCCTTCCATGCTCTGAAGCTCATCCCTTTCCTGCTAGAGGCAAGGGCACACTGTGGCTCCAAACGTAAAGTCAGAGAACTGCTCACATTCACCAGGCATCCGGAGTCCCTCCTAAAGNTTGGTACCATGTGAGAAAATATTCTCAAGAATGGGCTAGAAGCACATTGCTGAAAAGGTACCAAAGTTTGTGGTTTTTTAAAAATTCAAATTGAGCAATTATTTTGCATCTGTTGTCCAAATGGACAAAGCCGATGGTGGGCAGAGGTGGAGCACACAGTGAGGCAAGAGTGGCCCTGGTATAAAACAAATTGCTCAANTGTTTTTTCCCTTTGAAACTTATTTTCACAAAGGAAATAGATGGAATGCCACTTGAAGTGCTTGATTNTTCTTTCTGAGGGCCAGTTTATTAGTTGTGGGATTAACAAAGCCAGGGTTTTTGTTTGTTTGCTTGCTTTTGTTTCTATCACTTTCTCTAGGTAAAAATGAAAGCTATACAAGAGTGCTGGGTGGCATACCCACACACATATGCACCCCAAACCTGCAAGAAACAACTGCTTTTTGTCTATTTAGCAATGTAAAATATATCCTGCTTTGTTGATTTTCTGTTAAGATAGCTGGAATTGGAGTCGTTGCGCNCTATAGGCTGAATTTCAGGACTCCTCAGTTTGAAAAGAATGAGCATAGGAAATTTTCCAGAACCACAGCTCTTTACTGCAAATAGGAAAAAAAAAAATCTGGAGTTGATCCCTGAATATTCTCTGTAAGACAGCACCAGTCTGCAGCCGTCCTAAACTCAGAATATCCCAGATAAGACCCAGAGAAAGGAAAAGTTCATGCCTCATACCTTTTCACATGTTTGCAGGGAACAAGGATTGTGCCCTCTTTGCCAAAGGAATGCTGAGAATAAAGGCAGCAGTTAGGTCAGGACAATATTTAACAAAGCGCGTTGAACTGGCACCAAGCTTCCATTAATGGAATTAAGAAATATCTGCCAGTGTTCCAGGGAAGATGATTCCCACAGTTCNCCTCCAAAATGTTTTCAACTCCGCGGGGGCGAGACAAAGGGGTGGGAGAGATGAGCGGAGCAGACTGCCTCATGGATAGTTTGGCTAGGCTGGGGTAAATCATGTTAGCCTCTGATCAATACCTTCCCTGAGACGTTATGGACAGTGCCATTGCCCCAATTGGTGGAGACAGCTCAAAAATTGATCTGGAAACCTCAGCAGTTGACCCGGAAACCCACTCTTTGTCAGCACGTTCAGTCACATCTGGTCTTAGCTGTGAAACGGTTGGCCTGATTCAGAGCCGGGTGCTCCGATAGCTGCAGGCATTTTCCCTCAGAGCAGCTCCTCTCAGAGATGAGGGGAGCCAGACCAACATAGCCTTCATTGCTGGGTCACTATGTATATATTGTGTATGTGTGTGTGTTTTCATTCGTTTAGCAAGAATTAACTACCTACAGTGTGTCAAACTCATTTCTCAAAACACACATGACATAAAGCACCCCCAAGAGAAAATGAATAGTTTTCCTGTAGCAATGAGGAGGTGGCTTCTTTAGCAAAGTGTTTGTCACTTAAGCAGGAGAATTCCAGTCCCTAG
>LZPO01035051.1:125763-145723 GCA_001675575.1 Neotoma lepida | reverse complement strand
GTGGAGGGGTAAAAACACTCTATTTACACAATAGGCCAATGGTGGCTTTGTGTTGACAAGTCTGTCAAATGCATGGGATGGACACTTAGACTGAGCTCTGTATAAAGAACGGGCTCTNCATAGTTATCACCTGTGAAGAGACAACCATAAAGCTGGGGGACACTGCAGAGGTTCATCTGGGGTGGGGTGCATGGAAAAGTTCTCTACCTTCCTCCAAATTCTGCAGTAATGCTAAAACCGACCTAGACATTAAGATTATGGAAGGACAAAATGTATTTTGACTCAACAGTCAACCTGAAAGAGTTCCCAACATTACAGAGGTGGAATAATTGGAGCAATAAACTAAGCAATGATGTCATAACCCAAAGAATAAAAATGAACAGAAATCATAAATAGAGGAGAGGGAACATAGCCTCCTTACTGACCAATTCCAACAGAATATGAAGAAACACCTCTCTCCAAACAGAGGTCAATACCTAGTGATTTGTTTCTGGTAGACTATAGAGGGATGGGAGGGGTTCAGCTAAGTTGATAGCAGGCTTGCCTAGAATGCTTGAAGCCCTAGGTTTGGTCCTCAGCACCATATATGCCAGGTATGTTGGTACAAATCTGCAATACCANCACTCAAGAGGTAGAAACAGGAGTAGTACGTGTTCAAGCTTGTCATCAGCTACNTAGCAAGTTTGAAGCTAACTCAAGCTACAAGACCCGTCAAAGGACAAGAGGAAGAATATGTCACAGTACAAAAATGGGAGAAAATAAGTCTTTTAGAGACACTACCTCCATTCACCAAGTGGTCAGGATTACCACCATTAGTGATAAGTCATATTTTTCCAATGATTTTACTTTCAGTTTTATTTATGTGCATGTGAATGTTTGTACGGGTGCCTACAGAAGCCAAACAAGGGCACAGCAGCCCCTGAAACTGGAGTTGCAGGCAGTTGTGAGTCATCTAACTTGGATCCTGGGAACTGAACCTGGGTCCTCTGGAAGAGCAACAAATGCTCTTAACCACTGAGCCATCTCTCCAGACTCAACAGTCAGACTGATACCACATTCTACTGTCAAGATTGATGAGGTCACTTCACCTCTGAAGTAACCCTTGTTTCTATAAACCAGTCTAAAGATGAGAAAGCATCCAATCAAACCAAATTAAGAGACAGTCAACAAAACAATTTCAAAAAGTCCAAATCATGAAAAAATAAGAGTATAAAACCACCACAGATGATGGGAAACCTGACTCAAAGATAAATGGTATCCTAGCCTGGGTCCTCAAACAGAAAAAGGACATTAGTTGGCAGAGAGAAGTCACTACAACCAAATAAAATTCAAGTTTTAAGAACAAAACCTGCAGTTTAGTTAGTACTATGTCAGAGTTGATGAGTGTGCATGGTTTATAAACGTAAAATGTTTATATTGGGAGAAAGTGGGTAATAGATGCGTTAAAATCCCCTGTATTATCTTTATAACTTTTCTCTGAGCTGAAAGTTACTTCAAAATAAAGTTTGCTGACAGAGTAATACTAATCAAAATGTTTTAAATATTTAGAATAAAACTTATTACANGATGACTCAAAAACTTCATATTAACTTATTCAAACCAAATAAATGCCAGTAATCCAAGAAATTTTGGAGTACATTCAATAAAACTGACATTTAGAACTNCATGGATGTTGTAAGAGAAAAAAATGAATATAAATGATGCCAGTATAATTATAAACTTCTCTTTTGTAATTTTTCATTATTTGGGAATTATGAAATGAGGAAATGCTGCCACTTTCCATGAGAGCAAATTTTCCATGTAAGTGATGGCTGTAAAGGACACAGACATTCATAACCTCAGGCCCAAACAATAACGGAGGGGACAGAGAAAGAAAAACAAGAGTCTTGGATCCATACTGTTGCAGGAAGTGATACCCTCCTGAAGGGAAGGAAAGAAAGGTACTTAGTGAGAATTATGCACAGATTTGGGGATTTCCCACGCTTTTGGATCACTGTTTTCTGTGAGTTTAAACATTCCTGTCTAGAGAGAAGAGAATGGCTCATAAGACTCAGGAAATTAATAAAACTTACAAGGCCTAGGAAGCTCATGAAAGTTTCCAGACCCTCGAGGCCCCTCCCTCCCATAGAGCCTCCATCACGCCATTCAGGGAGCTCCAGGACTCAGCTTCAAATGATGATCTGGTGGGCTTTTTAGGGATACAGTTGCCTTCTGGGAACCCATACTCCTGCAAACAAAGTCATTGGTTCATCAAGCTAGACTTGAATGCAATCATTTCTTGGGCCTGCCATGGGTACCCCTATCTGGGGCAAACAGACACTGATGTACTTCTCCTGAGGAAAAATCAAACTACATCATGAAAACANAAGACTGTCATTTGTCACCCATCAGATGTGCACAATTCAGCAGCGACACGTTTCAGGTTTCAATATAAAAGCAACTGGGACCTCGACTCAGCAACAGAAGTGGGGGGGGCTGCCATGCTGACTCACGTGCTCCACACTTCACTGTGGTAGAATGTGCAAAGCCCTTGACTTTGATTATCACAGTATAGTTTAACCTTCCTGACTAATATCATGGCTGCTTAAGTTTTTTTGCTGGTGTCCTACCAGATCGGCTGCCCCTCAGGAACCATCAACAGACCTTAACTATCCTTCCTCTTTGCCTCAACCTAAAAAGACAGAGAGAAGACCCACTTCCTCCTTCCATTCACTCAAATATCCACTCTCAGGGTGATAGCAAGAAAGAGAAGGGAGGTTTCCACCCAATAGAAGTGGATTTTCAGATTTGAAAACTGTGGAATCTGACCAAGATATCAGATTTTTTTTTTTTTTTTTTTTTTTTTTTTTTTTTTTTTTTTGGTTTTTCGAGACAGGGTTTCTCTGTGTAGCTTTGCGCCTTTCCTGGAACTCACTTGGTAGCCCAGGCTGGCCTCGAACTCACGAGATCCGCCTGCCTCTGCCTCCCGAGTGCTGGGATTAAAGGCGTGCGCCACCACCNCCCGGCAAGATATCAGATTTTAACGCAACATAACTTACATTAAAAACCAACTTGTTAATTCTTCTTCAATAAAAACATGTCCCCTTAACATCACAAGTCCATTTCTTTTGTCCTATACCATGGCTTTTGTTATGGTTTGAATGTAAAATTGTCTCTCACAGGCTCATGTGTTTGAGCATTCATTCTGGTCCCCACCCAGAAGCACTGTTTTAAAAGGTTGAGTTTAGGGAACAAGGCCTAGCTGGCAAGCACAGGCCACTAGGGGTAGGCCTTGGGATAGCTCACCTGGCTTCCTGCCCTGTTCTCTGCTTTTAATCCACCAAGGTGTGACAAGCAATGTCTTAAGCCTCCACCACTTGCGAGCGAGCCTCTCTAACTGCCATGTCTTCCCCCCATGATGAACTGATATCCTGTGAAATTATATGCCAAAATAAATCCTTCCTCACATGTTTCTGTCAAGTGAAGTAAATACAGCTCTATATGGTATTTCTCTTTTAAAACAACATGAGTGTATTGCTGACAAAGAAACATGATTGTCAAATAATAAATCAAGTCCCTAAACTCCTTCATACATAGGATTAGACATTAACCATTGTGGATTTTTTTTAAGATTTACTTTTTACTTAAGTGTATACGTTTGTAAGTATATGCCGCGTGTGTGCAGGTACCCATGGAGGCTAGCAGAACGCACTGGATTCCCTGGCTAGCATTACAGGCAATTTATTGTGAGCTACTTGATATGGATGGTAGGAATCAAACGCAGGTCCTCTGGAAGAGCAATACATGCTCTGAACCACTGAGTCATCTCTCTAGCCCTCTAATGAGGATGTTTTCAAAGAACCTATTTTGCTAGCTTCCACTAACAAGGGCTTTGTTTGTTTTTAGCTACTACTTTCTGAGTCACTCAAAGATAAACAATGTTTATGCATGCTTGAATAACCTAATTTCATCTAGCTAGAAACATTATCAAATTCCCTTGAAATTAAGAAAAGTGAACATTAGGGGATACTTTCCAAGGACCAGCACATCAGAAAATACTTCTTTACCTACAATTTTCCAGATTCCATGCACTGCTGGTCTCGGTAGTTAGCAAATTTGAGCCTATGAAAGGATNTGGGTATTTCCTATAACAATGGTCAAATGACATAGCCTCCCCTGGACACCCAGAAAATGATTCTGGTCCTAGTTAAAGTNTCATGGCTCTGGACAGAAAAGCACATGGAAGCCCTCACCAGATTGCCCAGTGAAGGCATAGGCCTGAGACCCAGCTGCACCCCTAAAAACCAATGACTATGAAACTGGATGAAAACATACAAGCTGACGCCCAGCATTGCACACACATCTGTTTAAAATTCAAGTAACTTGTGCAAACCACAGATCGGTATTCAAATAAAACTTTTAAAGAGATTGTATTCATTGAAAAAGGAAATGAAAATGCGTGCCTATGTCTCTGGGCTCCACACTTCCTGTGGGGAGGTGGTGATAGGCCTTCTAGGGTTTAGATGGTTGTTAGCCTTGCAGGCTGAGCAAAGTGTGGAAGCAGAAACAAAGTAGCTTTTGATCAGGAGTCACCAGCACCCTGGGACCCTCTGCATACCACACAGGAAGGCAATACTGCAAACCATGGCAGCTNTGTGATACATCACACAATTTGGAACCTAAGAGAAGCCCAGAGGGCAATCCTTACCATCAGAAACAACAGAATGGTGCTCAGGGGACATTACAAATATTTTATGGGAATATTTAGATCCAGACTTCTCAGTCTCAGGTGGGGCAGGACCACCACCATTATGATGAAAGGGTCTGAGTGACTGCCTCCCAAATCTCAGCCAGTCCTCATTCACTAAGGAAAAGCTTTGCCTTTGAGTGTGTATGTGTGTGTGGTGTGCCTGCATGTATGAGGACTCACATGTGTGTGGGCAAACATGTATGTGTGAATGTGGAAGCCAGGGGTTGACATCAAGTATCTCCCTTAGTTTGTTTACACCTTAATATTGAGACGGGGTCTTTCATTAGAAACTGNGGTTTGCTGATCCACATCGCCTAGCTAGCCAGCTTACTCCAGGAATCCCTGTCTCTGCCTCCCAAGTGCCCTGCACTTANNTTGGTGCCAGGGATCCAAACTCCAGCCCTCCACTTAGGCAGCAAACGCTTTACCCACTGAGCCGTTACCCCAGCTCTGGCTTTGCCATGATTTTATGTCACCTCCTTCCTTCCTGACTCACTGAACTTCATCAGCAGGCTGTGACCAATGACCATGCTCATTTCCTATGTGAACAAATTTAATCATGAGGTTCAATGGTCTGTCCAGATTACAGGCAGGAGAGAGTAAAGCAGAACACTGAACCATGCATGTGTCCTGATTCCAAAGCCAGGAATTCCCCAAGACCAGCATTCTTATACCCATCTGTGACACATTCAGATGATACGGGCTACAGGGACCTGATGGATGGTGGCTAACACAGATGAGTTTCTCTTTCTTTCTGAGTGGATGTCAACAAGAAGAGAGGAATGTCTGAATGTCTCTCCACGTGGAGAAACTCAAGAGATTCCAAAAATCATTCACATCTTACCTGAATGTTGGCCACCAAAAAAAGTGTTCAAGGTAGTTAAAGTTATCACNTAATTGTCAAATACACACATATCAAATACACAATAACTGGTTTTCTAAAGGGGGAAAGGGAAGCCGTAAGTATAAAGTATAAGTAGGAATGTGTCTGCTTGATGAAGGTGACCTTGGCCCGATGACTTAGCCTCATTTGGATTTTATGTCTTCATGGGTAAAAAGGAACTGGGTGAGGTTTTAACTTTAATTTAAATTTTTTTCATAATCATTTCCTAAAGCCACACTTTAGGNAGAGTATAAATACACAAAGCAAAGTGGCACTGGCAGGGAGTGAACAAGTATGTTCCTCAAACCCAGGCTGCTCCTGCTGTACCACTCGCATCCCTGTGGGGAGCCATCCAGAAAGTCAGTAAAAACCCAATTAGACAATTTGTAGTTCTGTCTAGCTTTGTTGTGATGCTTCCAATTGAATTACAAAGCTCTCCTAACCCAGTGCACACCAGGCACAAGTTATGGTGAACACTGGAAACCTGGCCGGTCCAAATAATGCTCACTGTAGGCAAAACTACATCCCAGAAAGTTAAATATTGCATTATTACTTTATATAAATTATGTATATATTGGTATAATAATATTCTGGGTGTATGGATTCAATATGACTCATTAAACAAATCTTCCTATTTGGGGGTTTTGTTGTTATTTGCTTTTTGTCTTTTCGATGGCCATTTAAAAAATCTAAAATTACCTATGTGGCTTGTGTTATTATTTCTGTTCAATATTGCCCCAGTGAGGATAAAGTTCATGATCAAAACTGTTGGCTAACAGACACAGACACAGGAGCAAGCTCTNCAGAACCCCCATGCCAACCCCCATGCCACCTCCTTTCCTCCAGCCTGCCACATTCTCACCAGCAGGGCTCAGTTCCACCTCCTTTGGGAATAGCTATAGCAGAGAATACCCCAGCAACACTCAGGTGAGCAGGGGTCCCATGCTGTGAGCTCTGCCAGCTCTGTGTTCACCTCTTCCTCCTCACCCATCACTGCTGTCTTATTCTAATGTGGGAAATAGCAAAGTACCTCAAGCCCTCAGAGACCAGAAGACTCTGTAAAATGCTTCCCAAGAGGGTTCCTTCTGGACACAAATGTTCCTCTGCTGGTTTTGATCATATGCTATTTTTGTCCAAAAAAAATTAAAGAAAAGTTTAAATGCATATATATGTACACATACAAATTTTTATATATTCATAAATTATATGCATCATTTACTGCCTTTACATCCTACAGACATATTTACATATTACAAAGCATAATAAAATCGATATTTAGAAGACTGATATAAAGATGAAATTATGAATTCAAATAAATTCACTTCATTGATCCTTTTATTCTCTGTGGAATTGTATCTCTCACTCACCACTTCCCTACTTTTTGGACCATGGCTTATATTCGATGATATACAAATTCAAAGGTCTGGTCCCAAGCTGGCTGCATATCATTAGTTAGTTTAATGCCTAGACTAGCCAAAATGACATCAAGCAAAGACACACAGAAGTGAACAGAAGATACGCACTCACAAGACCTAACCCACCTGCTGCTACCCCACAGTAATCACTCAAAGACAACTTTATGGAAGTTAGAAATGTCCCTTCCTTACTGACGGTTAATGTCCTCTACTTTGAAAGATGAGAGTCCATGTCATTTATTTCATATCTGTTGGGCAAGAAGATTGCTCAGAGCCATGTACCATCTAACACAATGGGGCAGCTACTTAGAAGCAACTTTCTATAGCAAAAACAAGAACAAAAAAACTCAATTTATGTCCAACAACAGATAAAGAAATATGTTCTATGGAATAGAAGCCCAATAGGATTGCTCTCTATCTTATCCCTAAGCATTGTAAGATTGGTGGCTATTTAAAACCCNATCATCTGTAAGCCCAGCTAATCAGGAAATAAACCCTCCTAAACATTGGCAGACCCACACCACACACACACACAACACACACAAAACACACACACAACCAACACACACAATACACACACAACACACATAACACACACACACCACACACACACACATACACACACATCAGCAGGATATGTTCAGTGCTGCAGAGATGCCTANGCAGCATCTTCTAGCATTTGGACCACACAAGGCACTACCATCAGTCCACACACTATTAGTCAAGTTTAATTTCTACACTTAGACAAAAGTAAGTAGTTCCTTCACTCCTTTTTCTTGCATCCCAGTGGAATATCTACACACATCCAAGGTGTGAGCTCCAGACTTCAGACAGCACCACTACCAGGCTAGTGCCTGCTCAGCACTTCTAATAACCACTTCTACTGTGGTTACTGGGTTTCCTCTACTGTTAGAAAACAAAAGTATTTTTCCTCTCCAGGGAAAAAAGAAAAAAAAAAACAGGAAACATTTTGCTGCACTCCCAGAATCCTGTGGTGGTCTTGGTTCTGTTCTTCTGGCCAGGTCTTCACTGGCACACACAGACCTGGGATCAGCTATGCTCACACTTCTCCTGTATNAGAAAACCTATTCCTAAGTGTTTTCTGTTTCTAACAAGACTACCTGAACTCTTCTATGGCTTCTCAGTTCTGGATTTGCCTTTTGCTCTTAATAAGATCTCAACAGATCTGTATCTTCCATTTCAACCTGGCTCTGTGTAGCAACCATGNCCACAGTACTGCAACTCTTAACTTAGTCATNTCTTGTAGTTTATTTTTACTTTGTATTTGTGGTGTATGCATGTATACATGTTCGTGTGAGGAGGCCAGAGGTCACGACCCAGTGTCTTATTCAGCTACTTTCCATCTTATTTTTTTAGGACAAATTCTCTCATTGAACATGGAGCCTGACAGTTTGGCGTGACTAGCTAGCTGGTGTACCCAGAGCTCCCCCTGCCTTTGCCTCCACAGATGGGATTACAGATGCACNCTGCCATGTCTGACTTTTAACATAGGAGCTGGGGACCCAAATTCATGTTTACATAGCAGTACGTAATCAATTGAGCCATCTTTGAGCCATCAATTGAGCCCCAACCCCTCCCTCTTGTATTTTAAAGATTTATTTACTATTATTTATTTGTGTGTGCTTGTGTATATGCGTGTGTGTGTGTGCCACATGTGTGCAGTTACCCACTAAGTAAAAAGAGGGCATTGGATGTCCTGAAACTGGAGTTACAGGCAGTTGGGAGTTGCCAGTGTAAGTGCTAAGAACCAAACCCAGGTCTTCTACAACACCTGCAAGTGCTCTTAACCACTAGGCCATCTCTCCAGACCCCATCTCTTATACTTTAAAAAATGTCTTTTTTCCATTAACAGTTCTATTTCATAAAAGGTCCGGCTGTCTTCATTTTAGACATCTTTAAAACTTTATTCTATTCAGGTGGTGGTGGCGCACGCCTTTAATCCCAGCACTTGAGAGGCAGAGGCAGGCAGATCTCTGTGAGTTGAAGGCCAGCCTGGTCTACAGAGCAAGTTCCAGGACAGCCAGGACTACATCATGAAACCTTGTCTCAAAAAAAAAAGAAAAAAACTTCATTCTAAAAATGAGCATAAATTTCTACTGAGTCCATGAAGACTGTGAGCCAGTGGTCCCCTGACTCACTGACCCACTCTCCTTGCACACACGCTTCTGCAGGACCATTCTACCACACTTTTCTTAATTTCCTCCTCCTTCATGGCCACAGGACTGCTTAAGCTACTTAAATACAAGCTCATGCTCTAGTCTGTTTCCTTTTCAGAAAGGTGCCCTGTGCCTCCACCCGATAAATCATCTCAAAGTATCATCTTACCTGTGTTTATTGGCAACCTTGTGTCCATCTCTCTTAATAGGAACACTCTATGTAGACAGAGCATGCTCAGCCCAATGTCCCATTACATTTCCTCCCCTTCACATCCAAACACTACCCATCAATCCACAGGGAAAACCTGCATCCCTGTATGGAATGCTGTCCTTCTAACTGCAGTCCTTGGGATTCATGCTCTGGGCATATGGCTTCTGTCTTCCCAAGATCCTATTTACACTACTCTGTCTTCTCTAATGTGTAACATGACTCTGTGCACACACTAACATTAGGCCAATCCTATAACTTCTGTTGTTTTGCTTTTCGCAACACACCAACATGGGTTTTTTATAATTACAGCAACATTATAAGGAACATACATTATCAACATTTTTTACTAAGTGAAAAAATGTATCCCTGGTCAAATGTTATAGATTAATTATGTTAAGAGAATCAAAATTCCTTGTCTAAGAACTGAAAAGACTCTGGGCTCAATCCCACAACTTAACACACACCTAATTCCATCTGACACAGGACTTCCTGCCATAATACTTTCAAGCTGGGACATGGCATGGTTGCTGTGCCATTGCTGCACAATGAGTGTGAGTGAGTGTGCCAAGCACACCCTCTAGAGCAGTGGTTCACAGCTGTTGGGAATTCCAGGCCACTTTGAGACTGAGGAGACTATGAAACTCTTCTCCCTAAAAACGCTCACACACAAACCCACACAGACAGGGCCAGGGATCAGAAGCACAGAAAGCCTAGAACTTTATAAAGACTCCGTTTGTTTGTTTTTGTTTGTTTTCCCCAATGGCNTACAGCCTGCAAGACAGTTAACAGGAAGGACACACTTGAGTTTTCTTCAGACCTCCTTCCCAGAAGAGTTTTGGTTTTTCTTTGTGTTTTATTTGGTTTTGTTTTCCATGATCAGCCACTTAATAAAACAAACAAAAAAAAGTTTACTAGTTTATTGATGTAACCACTTAGGTGGAAATTTGGTATGCTCACCTTTCCTAAAATTACCAATACCTGCGTGTATCATTCTAGAGTTACAAAGTAACAGGACCTCCTGTCAGGGGTGGAGAGCTCTGGCTGCCTTGCCTCATTTCACTCCGGAACCTCTCCCACTGATTAGAGCCCTGTCTGTCTTGCCTCGTCCAGCTCCGGGCTGAGGAGCAGAAACACTTTGAAGTCTGACCACATTTCTTCTTATTGTCCAATTGCTTAACTCATCCACGTTAGCATTTTTAACTCATCTAGCTTCCACAGACAACTTAAAGAAGCCCCATTTTCCTTTGGGGACTGAAGATCCAAGTCCCTCCTCTGCTTTCTGGTTCTTATTTATCATCGTTGTCTTAGTCCTGTTTGATCCTTGCATTATGGGCAAACACACACCCAAAGCCTGGCCCCACTGCTCACATTCCAGCTGGTACCAAAGGCCAACCAAGTCTCTATGACAACCCCTCCTACTGCATCTCCTTCATATCACTTTGTCAACTGTCAAATGTGCAAAAACCCAATTAACAAATCTCTGAAGAGGAAGTTCAGTTAAAAATCATATTTAAGGGGAAAAATGCCCCCAACAAGTTCAAGGCCAGACCAAGACATGTTTCCATTACAACTGTGGGCCATTCAGCCATTCTGTCTTTCCTAANACTGANCAACCCTAAATTAGGGGAGGAAAACCTTCAAAGGCTTTTAAAATATCCAGCCTCCTGGATTCAGNCTCCTGGGTCCCCTCTGCTTTGTGGAAGGTCCTTTTCTCTGTATGTTTCCTGACCCCTAACAAAAGCCTTTCTTCAATTGCTGGGTGGGAGAAAAAAGTCAGTCCTATCAACAAAAAAAGAAAGTAAACAGCCCAATTAAATGTGTGGGAAAAAAGATAGTAACAAATCCATCAGCAAAGAACACATATGGATAGCTAGCAAGCCTATAAAATGATTGGTTTTCTCAATACCACAATGAGCTACCACTTACTTACACATCAATTAGAGCGGCATAAATTAAAAACGGACAATACTAAGTGCTGACAGGGATGTGGAACAGCTGGAATACATTGACTGTTGAGAATGAAACATGGTGGGGTCACGGTGGAAAACAGCTAAGGAGCATCTTACAGTTAAACACATTCACCACAACCTGGACCACTGGGCCTCTTCAAGTNGATGTACTATTTTTTTAATCATATTGCATTATTTATAATTATCTGTATGAGGAAAGGAGTAGAGACTGAGGCTTCCAGTAGACTTCTCCAAGGGCCCATCTTCTGCCCTGTCCATTTATCTCCCAGCACACAGCTTGATACAAAGTACTTGTTCAGTAAGAGTTTACAGACTATATAAGAGAATGGATACTTCCCTGGTGCAGTCTACATATTTATGAAACCAATAAGCTAGAGGAAGCTAACTCAGAGGAAACTGAGCGACACAAGAGTCCATGGGTAACTGCTCTCCCGTGTGATGTGGTAGTCAAGAATGCTTCATGGTTGTTTGGGGTCAGACAGGCTTGGGTTGGACATTTGATCCTTACTCATTAGCGGACACTTTGGTAGTTATCTGCTCTTTCTGAAACTATTTTCCTGACCTGTTGAAGGAGGATACTGATGGTGGGGTGGTAATGAGGAGACTTTAAGTCATCTAGTTGGTGCCACCACAGAGTTACCCTTGCCCATTTTCTTCCACAAGGGATGGCAAAGATAAGCCGTTCTGTATAGCTGTGTGACACCATCACCTCACANGCTCCTACAGTCCAATTCCATCACTAAAGAAACATCCTCCAGGACATCAGGCTACCCAGCCTGGGGTCCAGCTCAGCCCTGATGGCTCTACATTTGTGCTAGATGGCACTTGAATCACNCGAACAACATCACGTTCATGATGGGGCATGTACAATGCCTGAGATTTTTTCAACATTGTGTGTGTGTCAGTAAATGTTGAAAAGTTCAGGACAAACTCTCAAATTTAATTTGCCTCAGAATTCAAGGAAAGTTTGATAGGAGGAAGTAAAGAGAACACCATGTACAGAGTGAAAAACAGTGTAGGCTGGTGACAGAGGTGATGTCTGAACTGAGAGGTAAAGTATGAGATGCAGTAGATAGTAGATAGTCCTAACTTACAAAAGTCTTGCAATGAACTTGGGCTTGATGGAATGGAAAGTATATCACTCTTTTTGGATCTCCCAGATGACCTGTTGCATTTCATCACCTTAACTTTGATGAAANATTATCCAATGTGTGTATGGATACCTTCCCCTGAACTGTGAGCACCTTGGTAGCAAAAAATCTAATCACATGTGTTAGGATCGATCACCTTCCATATCTGAAGCACCCAATACCTCCTGTTCCAAACACCTTGGTTCACACAGGATCCCCATGAATTCCCTCTAACAGAGCAGTTCCCTGTGAACCGCTCTCATNACCTCATGATTGTCTCCAATAACCAGCACCTAGGATGGCAAACCTCATGGTCCTTCAAATAATTCTAGCTCATATTTTCCCAGGGGATAGGATGCCTACCGGTTCCTGCTCATCCAGGCTTCATTAACTACTCCCAGACCCCCAGAAACCTGTCCCACGAGATCCTCCTCATCTGACGTCTCCTTAATTTTCCCTTACACCCTTGGTTTCTACACCTGCTTTCCCTACTCATCTTGTTTTCAGCCTCAATCTAAATCATTCACAAAACTAAACTTTCACCATGTAAAAACCTCAACTTTAAGGGGCCATTATCAACTTTGGACTCGGACTTGCTTTCCAAACCCATCATCATCACGATCTAAAACTGATGGTTATCAAATTCCAACTCAGACTTCTAAAAAAGAAATAATACAAAGCTTAAAAGAAAACTTAATTTCATTCGCTGCCTCAACTTAATTACCTATGATTATGTCATCATCATCTTCCCCATTGAGAAACATGTAATTTCTCAATGATTTAGACAAGTCTTAGATTAGAACTGGTCAGCCAAAATTACTTGATTTCAATTTTGGCTACAAAAGATGTTTTACATGGTGTCCTAATATATCTGGCAATGCTCTGCAGGCTGCCAAGTTACAGGTGGTCATTACAGAGGGATGAGCCCAAAATAGAACATTAAAATTGTAAGTTCAATTCAAGAAGAAAAAAACACCCTCCAGGNGCTCAGGAGATGGCTCAGTTGGTAAAGTGTTTACCAGGTAAACACGAAGACCTGAGTTCACATGTCTAAAACCAAATAAAATGTCAGATACAATGACATATGCTTGAAATTCTGGTGCCAGAGTGGAAGAGATAGGCGGATCCCTGGAGCTTGCTGGCCACAAAAGCCTATCGACCACCACCAGCAAGACACACACACACACACACACAAAGCATGTGTAAGCACACACATGCATAGGCACAAACCCTCCAAAGAGATACAATATTATTTCCATTTGACAAAATAAATTCACAAGTATCCATAGTTGAAAATACAGAGACATGGGTCTTTTGTCTATATCAACTCTCCCTTTTCAGCAATGATGTCTTTGCCCATCCAAGGTCGCCACAGTGGAGATGTTAGCTGTGTGTTTTTCCTTTTCTTGCATCCAGAGCAAAACCAAGCTGAACTTTCTTTCACTGAACCCCTCAGAGAAAAGCACACAGTTACAGCACACAAAGGCTAATTTAGTCTCAGAGCANACTCAGGGTATTCTAGAAAGACACGCTTGGGAGAGCTAGAGACTTCCCAAAAGACACAAATGAGAAAAATGAAGAATCAGGAGACAAGGCTAAGCAACCAGGCTGGGAACAAAAGGATAATGCAGAAAANAGAGGCACAGCCCAGAGCACAGGTGTCCCCAGGCAGGTACTAAAGGACAGACATAAGAGAAGCTTCTCCAGAGCATCCAGGGGTTTCCTAGACTCTCGGACCCCTTGGTTGAACGACCCCTCCCCCAGGACATTTTCATAAGGCTCCTAACATTCTAAGAGACGAGGGAAAGAATGTCTGAGCCCCTCCAAAGAACCAGTCTAGAGTTACTCAACCATGATATGAATTCCATGCCGCGTAAGAAACTTTANGGTCCATCTTTCAAATATTGTCTGTTCCTCCGAAATACAACTNTTTATAATAATCATGCTCTCCAACTACGACAGATGATTCAATGTTCAAAAGCATCTAAGACTGTATGTCATATGGAAATGTGGCTGAGCTGCCAGGAGAGCCAGAGAACCCGTGGGAGGTCGAATGCAACCAGAGAGTGAGGCTGCAGCAGCAGCAGGCAAAACAATTCTCCCCGGAGGTTCATCCACCTCTGGACTCCCAGGCTGTGGGTTATAATGTGCTACCTGGGGCNTTGGGACAGAGCTGTATGATCACAAAGACAAGGTATTGAATGGGAGACTGCCACATGAGACTCTCNGCAAGTGACACTGAGAAACACAGCACCCTACAACAAGAGGGCTCAGCAGCTATTCCCGCCTCTGTCTGGGATTTGAGTGAACATGAAAACAAACAACANAACTCTCAAGTGAAAACTCCTGACACAGCTCCATCCAACTAAATTTACCTGAGTGAAGAAANCAATTAACCAGCCTAACTCTGCACTAAAATGGATCCTCAGTGCACAGAACCACCCAGCTTAGAAGCTCACTAAGGCAAAAGTACTGGAGGACTCTAACTTAAATCTACACGTTAAGGAGTTCTAGAGTCGAGAGTCTAGTGAACATTTACAATCAAAGCTCAAAATGAGTAAGAAATAAGCCAGCACCAGCATTAGCAGAAAACTCAAACAGCGCACTATGGTCAGTCTGAGAACATCTGCAAGTTGGATGTCTATCAGAGGTTACAGGATGCATCTTTCTATTATGCTTAAGTAGACATTGAATTATGACTCATAAAAGACTATCATAGAATAAGATCTGGAAAAGAACCAAACAGGTACAAAAACACAAATATTGCTTGTCATAGGTACCCCAAAGGAGGGCATCAGTGATAACAGACCTGAGTGGAAAATTAGTAAACTAGAAATACCTGGGATGTATTACACATGGGGAAGGAAGACGTATGAGAGAGGCTAAAAGACNTCGAGAGGGCTGGGATAAAGCTCAGCTGTAGTGTGCTTGTCTAACATGTACCAAGGCCTGAGTTCAATCTCACGATCACATGATCCCGGTGCAGCGGTACATGCCTGTAATCCCAGCCAGGGGAAGTGGAAACAGGAGGATCAAGGTTGGGGGCTGGAGAGATGGCTCAGTGGTTAAGAGCACTGGCTGCTCTTCCAGAGGACCCAGGTTCAATTCCCACTACCCACATGGCAGTTCACAACTATTTCTAACTCCAGTTCCAGGAGATCTGACACCTTCAAACCAAGGCACATAAAATAAATTTAAATAAAAATAAATTTAAAAAAAGAAATTCAGGGTCATCCTTGGCTACACAATAAGTTCAAGGCCAGCCTGAGCTACGTAAGATACCATCTCATGACAAATTAGTGGGAAAAGGGTAAGAAGCCCCAGTAATTATCCAATCACCCTTCAAACAGAGAGAATTAAGAAGTCATATTTCAAGAAACTGAGAATGTTCCAAAAGCACAATGCATAGAAATCCTCACATCAAAATCCTAGCAAATCTCAACCAAGATGAATGTGTCCTAGTCAGACAGAAGGTATGTTACCTTAGGTGGACAAGAATTTGACCATCATCTGTTTCCTCACACCAGGAAGAAGCAAGTTTACTTGTCAATAAAAGAGCAAAAGAAAGGACATGGATGTATCACTTTGAAAATGTTCTTCAGGGCCTGGGGAGATGGCTCAGAGGTTAATAGCACTGGCTGCTCTTCCAGAGGACCTGATCAATTCCCAGCAGCCACATGGCAGCTCACAACTCTGTAACTCCAGTTCCAGGGGATCCGACACCCTTACACAGAGTTAGAGTTATACAGGAAAAAACCTAGTGCANATTAAATAAATGAATGAATNAATAAATCTTTTTAAAAAACACTTTAAAAGAAAAATGTTCTTGAAAATTATGATGGTCAAGCTAAAATTGTACACTCTGAAAACTTGAATAAAATGCATTTGAAAGACCCTTACCACAGGAATTTCAAAAAGAAGCAATTTAAGACAAACTGTCCCAGAAAGAATGTCTAAAATGCAAGTGAGGATGGCGGACAACGTGTGGGGAAATCTAAACGAGCAGACTACATACAGTAGCGGTGCAGTGTCTATGTGGGAAGAGTAGCATTCTTTAGACTGTTGGAAAAGAATAGCCCAGACCTCTGAGGGCACCATCATAATCCAAGTGTCCTAAGACCGTCTGTCAGGTCTTGAGTGAAAATACGCTNCCTTTGTTATTTTAAATAATATACAGTAAAATTCTTGAGGCAATCAATAAGAGAATGAAAACTACAATTCAGTGTAGTTTGAGGAAGAAAGGAAATGAGGAGTGGAATTAATCTACCACAATGGAGGGGAGCAGAGGAGAGAGGGAAGGGACAGGAAAGAGAAGGGGAAGGGAAAGGGAAAAAGAGTTTTAACTACCAATTTTTAAATGGAAATAAAAATTAAATAGAAATACCTAGTTTACAAGCAAGTTCTACCAAACATTCAATATCAGACACACACTCACAAAAATTTTAATGAGAAAAAAACATTCCNTAGCTCACACTGTTAAGCCAATATTAATACCAAAATCATATCAAAATAGTATGAGAAAGAACACTTAGAAGGCTGAGACAGGAGGATTGCTACTTGTTCCAATCCACCTTGGGCTGCCTAGCAAATATCAGACTAACCAATGCTTCACAGGGAGGTGCTATTTTTTAAAAAATATTTTCCTGNGTATGAGTATTTGACTACATGTGTATATGTGCGCCACATGGATGCCAGGTGCCCTTGGAAGCCAGAAGAGGGTACTGGATCCCCTAGAACTGGAGTTACAGTTTTAAGTGGCTGTTGTGAATTAAACTAGGCCCTCTGAAAGAGCAGCAAACACTCTTGACAACTGAGCCATCTATCCAGCCCCTAATTTTTTTAAATTAAAAAAAATTGACAATTTTTTTAATTAAAAAAAATTGACCAGTATGAGAAAGGAGAATTATATACAAGTCTCACTCACACATACAAGCCAGATTGAATTCAGTGAAAGATTTAAAAAAAAAAAAGGCCAAGTGAACTTTATGATAGGAATATACAACTGTTCCAACACTGGCAAAGCTACTAATATAATTCACCACATCAAAGATGAAAGAAAACAATATGATCAAACCAACATGTCAAATCGCCAGACTCAACATCTGTAATGGATACTCAGCAGGCTCACACTAGAAGGCTCTCGCCTTAACTTGATAAGGAGTGGTAATCTGCTGAAGTTTCCAGGAGACAGACTGGGCTCTCAGTGATAAGAAGCCCAAGAGAGCCCCACTTAAAAGGAGCAACCAGCCAGGTGGTAGTGGCTCATGCCTTTAATCTCAGCACTTGGGAGGCAGAGACAGGTGGATCAGCCTGGCCTACAGAGTGAGTTCCAGGATAGCCAGAGTTACACAGAGAAACCCTGTCTTGAAAAAACTAATTAATTAATTAATTAAAATAAAACGACAGCTGTAGACTAGAAGAAAGAATCCTTTATAGTGGCACATGGCTTAATTCTCCATAGAAAACACAGAAGAAAACACAACACAATGGAGGCAGTGAATTCACCATCAACAAAAGGAAAAAATACGATCCTGTTTCCCCAGGAAAGAATGTTTGAAAATGACACTTTAGGAAAGACATCATTTTTTACTGCAGCCAGGAAATGCTGGCCAATAGCTCTCACAATGGATTCGAAAAGACCTTGATGAAGAAACTATTTAAATGTACTGAAATATACTAAAGAAAACCTAAATAAATGCAGGGCACAGTGCATTTATTAATAAAATGAGTCAATGTGTACATTTGCTTCAACACTGTGGGGGGGGTTGATTCAATGCAATCCCAATCAAAATTACAACTAGATTTTCTTTACAAATAAAAACCTGACAAGCTGATGGTACAGTTCTAAAGAAACACTGCCAGAGAAGAATCCAAAGCGAGGACTTTCCTACCAAGATTTGCCACATACATAGTTGCAGAATGGAATAGCCTAATACGGCCCAAGGATAGAGAAAAACAGCACATCAGAATAAAGGACCCAGAAAGAGACCCAAACACACATGAAACATAAGCACAATGGATAGTAAAAGCCATGAGGGCTGGGGAGGGAGTCACCATTCAATAAATAGGGCTGAGACAACAGGGAACCCACATGGAAAAGGAAGTCACNTCACTCAAAAATCAATTTCCCATGCACTAAAGTGACTGTGAAAAGTTCTTGTAGCAATAAGAGAGGGAAAACATAACTACTACTTATGAAGATGTGGTTGATGCTGTTACAACAGGCAAAGAACTTTGCAATGTACTTGGTAAGAAATCACTATAAGGGGTATTACATCAAGAATATGGGCATCTAAAATACAAGTTTCATGAAAGAAGACTAATCCTTAACATAAGGGAAACATTTTGATCCCTATTTCAGTTTATAAAAGTTTTATGTAAAAAAAAATGTGTAATATAAGATTTGTGCAAAAATGTTCTCCGAAACCATTCCATAAATGGCCAGATACTGGAAACAACCCAGACATCTTTCATAAGAAATGATAATAGCTCTCGCCTACTCAATATGAGTGCAGGAGAAAAGCTGGGAACCTGAATGCCATCTGCATGAGGAATATGATTCCAGTTGGTTAGAAGCCAAAAGCGGGGTAGCAAAATACTGTAGAACCATGTTCTAAAACGCCTAAGTATCTTGAGGCAGGCAATGATTGGCAGGAATGACTTCCAAGGAAAGGACAGGATAAGGAGGTTATGAAGGGTCACATAGCAGGCCTCCAGGGAAGTGGCCAGCATTTCAGGGTCTCACTTAGGAAGCAGGTACAAGAGCATGGTGTTTATTACTAGCCTTATACGCTNTGTATCTGCTTATAGATAATGTATGTTTGAACAAGAAAAATTAAAATGAAGAGCCAATACAGGAAAAAAAAAGCCAAGAACATATACAAAATAAATGAATGTAAAGTATACCCCATGCAAAGTCAATTCTAACAAAAAGCCTAGGAAAGAAAATTGAGCACAGAGCTGATGGTGACCCCCGAGAGATTCATAAACGCTTACAGTGATCAGGGGGTTTGCTCATTATTTTCAATTCTTCATAACGTAGAAAAAAATCTAAAATGTGACTTTTAACACAGAAAAGTGCAAACAAATGGACTATAGAAAGAACTGATGCCTGCCTCTTCATGATTCTCCTTTCCAAGCATAAACTCTTCCTAGACTTAAAATTCACACCGTAGGGCATGGGGTGTCTCAGTAGCAAAGTAACTGTGCAAGGAGTGTGTGCAAGGAGTGTGTACAAGGAGTGTGTACAAGGACTTGTACATATAAGGAGTATGTACAAGGCCCTCAGCTCCTTGCATTCAAATTTGAAATAAACACATGGTAGAACATAAGAGAGCCTATTTGCCATTCTGATCGTGAAGTGTGTTTTTTCTTCTCTGATTTTCCAATACTTTCTTAGAACTCAATTTAGATCTGCTTAGCTCTCACTTCCACAGCAAGGCACT
>LZPO01035051.1:112280-122519 GCA_001675575.1 Neotoma lepida | reverse complement strand
CGCCCGCCTACTTCCTTAATGAGGCTCCTTCCAGAAGGAAAGACTTCAATTCAGAAGAAATAGCTGTAAACTTAATTATCTCTTTATTTTTTTATGAATATCTTAAATTACTTTGAACATGAAGATATGTGGGCTTTNTTTCTTATTTTTAAGAAACAGCACTTTTTCCACTAGGTTTGGAAAGTGTTTCCAATTCTGAGGCAATACTGTTATTTCTATCATGTAGACGTCACCTGGACTGAATGGTCCACAGAGCAAATCATAAAAACTTTCCTGGCAACTTTAGACCTTAACAGATAATTAAACAAATGCATGCCACATCTGAAACAAAAACCACATTACTTCAGAATAAATGTCACAAAATAAATATGCAATCTCTGTTTCATACTTTTATTACTATCTTATATTTAACTATTTTGAATATTTAACTAAAAAGAATAGATACAAGCAACAAATGGGTTATTATAGAAGTGTAGGACAGGGGCAAGGGCTCATTTCCAATTCATAGAACTGGAAATTCTTTCATGATGTCTATCATGAAAGATGTAAGCCAGGACTCTGTTGCCCATAGGAAGANGAATACAGGAATGCTTCTGGCTTAACATGAGAACACACAGAGATTTATATAGGAAGGGGCAGAGATAACATGAATCCTTTAAGGCTAAAAGCTATGCAGTCAAAGATCAAGAAAGGTCAAAAATCAAAGCCTCATGAACATCTGGAAAAGCAGGAATAAAACNCCTTGTTCTTCCTATACAGCATGAGGACTTGTTTATCCAGAATGGTTTCAGGANGGATAGCAGATCAACAGAGAAGGAAGTTAAATCTGGTTTTGATTCTGATTGGCGGATTTGAGTCTGGGGCTAGAGCCAAGAAAAGGAAGCATTCAGACAAGTCTCTACTTCCCGACCCATCCAATGATCTAAAGACAGATTAACATTACACTGTCCATAATTTTTTAACCCTGACATATAAACAGATAACACATAGTTCTTAACTTGGACTCAGAAACAGTTTCCTTTATCAGTAGACTGAATTCTTTCTTTCAAGAAGTTCCTGTGAGAGGCAGGTTGGCTATAAGGCAAGCCCACCGGTNACCCCTCCCTGGAATGTGCCCACCATCCAGCTAGGTCTTCTGCCCTCAATGATGAGGCAACACACAANNNACTCTTNTATTTCCTTAATGGCTGCTGTGGGCCTTTTGCTACTTCTCTAAGCCCTATTCTAAGACTCCTCTGTAGATTGTCAGGGACATCCAAAATACGGGTCTCCACATCCAACTTCATTTGCTACTAATTTTCAATTCCCTCTAAAGAGAGTGGTCTCCCAACAGTGTCATGGAAACAGCACACTCATACCTACGTGTCTTGGATACGGCCATTTACTTAAAGGCCCGCCTCTTCCTTATGTCTCNCAATCCTGCAGATTCCGGTCAATTTTCTTAACTCTAATTCTCTAGCCCCCACTGATCTTCCCTTTCCTCATTCTCTATTAGAATTTGTGACTAGTGTCCACTTAAGTCAGCAGTTAATCAGTACTGTCCTGTGGTCATCACTATTGTTCAAACATATTAGCATATGATTCTCTTCATCTGATGTGCCTAGACCAACGCCNGGCATATGATTGACACTCAAGAAATGCTTCCTGGTGGAATGAATGAATCAACTATTAAAAGTTAAAAATCGGGCTGCAGAGNTGGCTCAGAGGTTAAGGGCACTGGCTGNTCTTCCAGAGGTCCTGAGTTCAATTCCCAGCAACCACATGGTGGCTCACAGCCATCTGTAATGAGATCTGGNGCCCTCTTCTGTCGTGCAGGCATACATGTAGGCAGAACACTGTAGACATAATAAATAAATAAAATCTTTAAATAAAAGTTGAAAATCTGGCCAGGCAGTGGTGGCTCACACCTTTATTCCCAGTACACAGGAGGCAGAAGCAGGCAGATCTCTGAGTTCGAGACCAGCCTGGTCTACAGAGCTAGTTCCAGGACAGTCAGGGCTGCACAGGGAATGCCTGCCTCAGAAAACAAAAACAAAAATAAATAAATAAATGTTGAAAAATCTGTCCTGTGTAGATCAGTGAGAGTCGATCTTCACTGTGATGAACCAGAATAAGGCAACCAATCAGAAATGAATGAAATCATCTAGACTTGGAAAACTACAGATGGAGCTCCTCAGTAGAAAAACACTCATGTGTGTGTGGCTGGGGAGATGGCTGCACAAAAGCACCAGTTGCACATGCCTGGCAACCTCAGTTCAGTTCCTAGAACCCACTAGCCAGGTGTAGTGGCTCCCAGCTATAACTCAGCGCTCCTACTATGATCCGGAGGCACAGAGAGGAGGGCCTAGACAGGAGCGTGACCCCCAAGTATACAAAGTAGCAGAAACAAGAGATACGTGCTTCAATAAGGTGGGAGGAAGAGAATGGACTCTGAGTAGTTGTCTTCCAACCTTCACATGTGCACACACACACACACACACACACACACACACACACAATTTAAATCTGGGGGGGGAAAAGGTTTATTTCTATGCAAATCAGTAAGTCTCTAATAAGACAGAAGAGCTCTGAAATAAGTCATCCAGTCAACGAGTAACGAACTGCATTTATGTCTTCATGGGCAAGTAGGGATTTTTAAAAGTTTAGTGTATGATGTTTCTTCATCAGGAAGTAGGCTCAGGATACAGCTCAGAAGTTAGAGCAAAGGGCAAAAAGAAAAGGATCTTCCAAATTTGAGGATAAGATATTCAATAACAATCTTTTCATAAAAATCTTTCCCTTGAAGAATTCTTGAAATGTGGGACTAAAGGTTCTTTCATATGAAAAAAAACACTTACAAATAAAAAAAAGTAATAGGTAACAGAGAACATTGTAAAGAATATTAGCAGACTATTCACACAATAAATTCCCNTATACTCTAAAATATGAAATGTTCAACCTCACTAAAAAGAAAATCTAAAAACACAATTTAAATTATTCTGTAGGATAATAACATCTCACAAAAATATGCAAAACCATTAAAACTTCACAAACTGCCATTTATTTGCTTTACTGAAGCTTGATTTTTCAGTGACCACAGTGGTTCTGTTTAAAATATTTGCAGATCTGAAATAACCTGATATACTTATGTCAGTAGCACATTCCCATAAAATTCACCATCTCCACCAGTATAGAGAAACCTGGTGGTAAAGACATTAATCNAGGGGTTTAAAGTATTTCACAGAAAATACTCATGCACGCTAAATTTCCTAATTACTTAGGGTCACAGGTCACCTTTCAAAACATTAAGTTGTGAAAAGTCCACCTAATTACATGGCAATGGGTTTTTAGAAAAGGGCTTTTTTCCTTCAAAATACCTCAGTTAAGCCAGGAGATAAATAGGGGCCAAAGAAATCCAAGAAAGGCAGAGAGAAAGAGAAAAGAGCTTCCCAAGGAGGGGAGGGGTGGGGACTGCCCACCCCAACACTCCCTGATAACTTCCCTTAGTGGGTCCTAATCACACAATGTCCATGTCATCTTCCTGTTAGAGTTAAGAACATCCTTCCTAGAAATATAATTAGGAAGGATTAGCCGCTGCACAGAGAGGCTCTGGACAAATTAAGAAAGAAGGATGCCTCACTTCAGCTTCTTCTGTCCATCAAATCTCCAAACGCCAGCGCCTGGCAAAATACCAACACCAATTCAAGAAAAGACAGAACTCTGAACGTGCGAAAGTCATGCCTGTGTCAAAGAGAGCCCTAAAATGGGTTGGGTTNGGTTTGGTTCTGCTTCTTAATANNTTCTGCATCTGCGACAGATGGNCTGGCTAATTTTTAAAGATCTGAAAATGGCTCTCTACAATGGCAACCGACTCCACNACACAGACTGTGTTTTCAATGAATCTTGAACTGTTTTGAAAATAAACAATTTTTGTCCAACAATTTGAGATTCACAAAACCACTAAAAATATTCACTGTTCCATACTTTGTTTCTTTTTTTGGGGGGGGGTGGAGCTTCAAAATACTGCCTTAATACAGTATCTCACTGTGTAATTCGGCTGGCTTCATACTGGCAATCCTCCTGCCTCCGATTCCTAAGTGTTGGGATTACAGATGACAGCTGCCACTCCTAGTCTTTTCTTCCCCCTCCCATTGTTTNGGTTAAAGAGTCTCAGAGTGAAAGAAAAGAACATGGAATAAACAGTCAGGAAGCCTGGTTCAGGTCCCACCTCTCTTACTCCCGCTCTGAGTCACTTTGGGCAGGGCATTCAGCATCCTCCTCCACACCACAGTCATAAAACATTACAGTTTGCATTGGTAGGAAGTTCTGGAAAATGGGGAGGGGGAACTGTGCCTAACTCTCATTCTTTTTTCCATTATGTGTTAATATTTATTAACTTTCAAAGGGATAAGTACCCGGGGTTGATTCTGCCCATAGATATCAACACTAATTAACTAGCTCTTCAGTATTTTNGTGGGGTTAACTTCGTTAAGTGATGCAAGTCTGGGATCACATGAGCTCTGGTGAAAAATAGTTCGGGTATGCCTGATCGTCCCTGTTGGCTTTCCAGGAGCTTGCGCCAAATGTATCAAGGTTCAAATCAATATGTAATTTAATACTTACGAGCACGAGGAAGTTCNGGGCTCGTAAAATGAGTTTACAGTGTCAGTGTCCAGAATTCTCCCAAGAGAGTGTCTGTCCGGCTGCGCTGTCATACACTCATAAAGTGTTTTAAGCAACATCAGAGCCGTGCTAGCAGATACAAGGAGCAGAAAGACCCAACACTGGGAAGTCAAGACCCAGAAAACTAAATAGGGTCTGATCAGTGAAAAACCCTCAGATGTAGAGGTTCTTTGATACTAGCAATACCACAGAAGAANGCAATTCCAGGCCAAACTACTTACTAACCCTAGAACAGACAATGGGAGGAATGACTGAGTCAACTTCTGCTATTATCGTCAGTTCCTTGGACTGGTCACCTGGCATCACTCTGGGTAAAGTGAGGCAGTCTAGAAGGCTGAATAATACCTGCATTGGCAACATTTGAATTCTGCTGAGTCACTGATTCATCAAGCACTGAGCAGGCAGAGGAAATTGCATACAAATNCAAATGAATGTTATGAAGGAGTGAAGCATGGAAGATGTGGTGAGGGTCCCTTGCAGGGAGCAACTGAGGTGTCAGGGAATATTCTCCTTGGAAGCTGAGATTAGCAGAATGTGTATCCATGAGCGAGAGAAGTGGATGACGNATAAAAGGCAGAAAATGCTTCCTNTTGATGTCAGGAAGGAGCTGGCCAGAGAGTGAGCTGCCTGTGACCTTGACAATGACCAGGAGAAAGAGTACCAGGTGAGACCAAGAAGTCAGATCTCAATGTGTGGAAGATTCTGATCCAAGCCAGCCAAGACCCTTAGACAGAGCAAGGAGAAACAGGTATCATTTGGGCATGGGAGACTCTCTAGTTACGTGCTCAGATTTACATTCAATTGTTCTTCATAGAGTCCCAAGTTATAGGACTATAGGGGACAGCCANAGCTTCTCCTCCCTACTGTTAGAGTAGAGAGAAAGTAGAGACAGAAATTCTGGGAAAACTGGTGTTGTTTCCTCTGAGACCAAACATTCCATCCTATAGGGAGGCAGGGAGGTAAACAACTCAGAATAGCTTCAGGAAGTCCCTGAAACAGACCAGATTCACTAGGCCCCTCCCTGCTAGAGTAAGCAATAAAAGCTTCGAGTCCCTCTCAGACGAACAGAGCTGCAAAGGAGACTCTGAGACTAGATCAGCTGCCTGGAAGAAGCAGAAACCCACTGAGCTGCCTGGAAAAGGTGTAGACCGGAGTCACTTGGAAAGGACACTCTCCAACCTTTGTGCTGCCTACAGNCTGTGCAGCATGCTCCAGGTTCTCAGTTTTTGTGAGTTGTCACCTGTACTGCAGTGGGATTTGATGATGCAGCTGCCTTTGAGTCATTTCTGCTCCTGTAAGTAACCCTTCACCCATACTCTTGTAGGTAANCCCCAATAAAATTCATGGTTCACCAACTTGGACTTTGGTGGTGTCCATACTCTGGTTGTGGGATCCCTATGTGGGGTAGTAGACAAGTGTGTTGCATCTCCCCAGGGGAAAAAAATTTGTCATACAAACCACTAGTCAAGAGAATAAAATATCTAGCCTGGGTAGAGAGGCCTAACATTCTAGTTGGGCCAGATCAATCTCCTGGCCAAAGATTGTACCTAANAAGGCAAGGTAAGCCTTAAGCCACAATTAAAGAGATAGATAGGTTAATTATTCCTTTAATGAAATACTCTACTTTGCCTTCCAGAATTCCTGCCCCAGCATAGAGTTTCTACACGCCACCATGAGGTTCTGTTGGACTGGCTCCCTAACTCCAAAAGGTATAACCTTTCCTTTTCTCTTTTTTCTGACCTTTTCTTTGGGATGCTAGCCAGAATCTAACTACGCTTTTTCTCATACTTTGGGCTGCCTCACATCTACTTTAAAGTCCCGCCTCCCCACCATTTGGCTGCCTACTGTCATGCAGTGGCCCTCCAGGCCAATAGCTCAAAAACATGGCTTTCCCCCCCTCTTTCTCAATTACTTCCTCCAGGCAGCTGCTGAAGTTTACAGCCTGCCCACCCTAGGGTATCTTTAATTCAAATAAAATTGTTGAGCTTACATTCGAGCCCACTCTTAAATTCTTTGATTAATGATACTAAGGACCCCAAGAGGGGACCCTAACTATCCACATACCATGTGGCCACCAAGAAAGAATTCCCTCAAATTTCTGTCACACTATCCGTAAGCATAAAACATCCTATCTACTATATAATTCCATCTNGTCTTTCTGGCTTCTCTTGCTATCACACATACACACGTCTTCCCCCAAAATAGCAGGTCTGAATAATGAGAGGCATTTTTTCCTAGATTAGTGAATCTAAGGTTTCTCTTTTCCATAAAGCTTATGTGGACGTTCCTCCCACTTAGAAGTTCTTACCTCTAAGACCAAGAGACCCGGTGATTCTGTTAGCTCAACTCGAGCACCTTTCGGGGGAAGACAACTAGGTGAAACACACATTCCACCATACATGTTAGTGGGCTCTGCTTTTTAGTTCCAACTTGCTGCATATTTTAGAGGACTTGAGGTACGCTCCACACCNACCTCACACAGGATGCCCACCCTTTAGAGTCTTTATTTTAGGCAATGCTAAGGCTGAGAACAGTTACGACATTTCAGTCTTAAATGTTAGTCTACACATTTCTCAAACTCTTACGGCAAGAGAAACAAGGGAGGCAGGGTTAACATGAGCTTAGGGGTACTTCATTAGCTATGGTTAGCAAAGCACGTTCAAAGGGAAGGAAGGGCTTAACTGATTTAATCATTACCAACGTCAAGCTCAACAGCGTTGTGACGTTTGTTGTCAATCATGCAGTCACAGTCTAAAGATTACGGGTCCATGTCGGCCACATTGGCACCAGGGAATTTATGAGTTTTATAAATGTATTTAGTGAGTTTCCAGTCCCATTTACACTGTCAGTTTGTAGCAAGTCCTCTGATGACTAAGGAGTTCCATCCTCAGTGCACAAATGTTTTCAAGTATAGAAGAAGCTCATGAGAAGTATTCTGTGGCCCTGTGGCCATCATCTTATTGATGATAGAGAGTGAGAATCCCTAGCCCTCTCCTCATCCCGTTCACCCCTGCTCACCCTTTGACACCTGACACCCCCAAGAACATTGCAAATAGAGTCCTCAGCCACACTGTCTAGGCCAGTGGTTTTCAACCTTCCTAATGCTGCGACACTCTAATACAGTTCCTCATGTTGTGGTGACCCCCGCCTGACCATAACACTATTTTCGTTGCTACTTCATTACTATAATTTTGCTACTGTTATGAACTGTAATGTAAATATCTGATATGCGATCCCCACGGGGGTCATGACCCACAGGTTGAAGAACCTCTGGTCTAGAGGATGAGGTTACTTGGGTGTGCCAAAAGGCACATATCTATGAGTAGTCTTCTCAACTTCTTGGGGCTCCTCACAGTCCTGGCCATCTCTAGCCTCTTGGTCTCCTTGGTCTCCTGGATTCCCATTCTTCCTCCCTGGCAAGTGCCTGGGTGTGCTTACATCAAGATTTCAAACGACAATGTGAAGGAATTAAATATCTAAAGCTTCAACCTGTGTGAAGTGTTTAAATCTAACTTTTACTAAAGACGTAAAGGTCGGCTTAGCTACTAGCTGGAAGGCACTAGGGAAGCTATTCACTAACCTTGTGATTATAGCTCGTTCATGGCAGGCAGGAAGAACAAGCTTGGCTCTGTGGTAAAATACTGTGGTGAGCAGACAAAAATGTCCTCTTCCCCACCCCCAGAGTCANCCTTACTCTACTCCAGAGCCTGTGAGTGTTGATGTTGCACAGNGAAGGAGAATTAAAGTTGCTGATAAGATTAACAGTGCTAATCAGCTGGCCTTGGGATGTATTATGCAGACAGGTTCGACATAATAGGTGCCCTTGAAAGAGGAATCCCAAGACACAGCACCTGAGGCAGGAGGACTGTGGGTTTTAGGCCAGCCTGGGTTACTTAGCAAGACAGGGGGAAAGGAAGGAAAGAAGGAGAGGGAAAGAGTGAGAGAAGTAGAGAGGGAAAGAGGGGAGGTAGAGAGAGGGAAGGAGGAGAGGAGGGGAGGAGGAGGAGCAGGAGCAGGAGGAAGAGGAGGAGGAGGAGCAGGAGGAAGAAGAGGAGGAGGAGGAGGAGGGAGTTGCCAACACAAGAAACANGCAGCCCAACACTGCTGGCTTTGAAGGAGCCGCAAGACCAGGAATGCAGGCAATATCTAGAAGCTGACCTCAGAATGAGGGAAGAAATGTGTTCAGGGACTAAACTTGTGACGGTTAACACAGCAGTGACAGAGAACTAACACAAATGCTGTTTTTAAAACCTCTACTGTTTAGAGACTACATTTACAGTGCCTAAATTTGAGTCCAGAGACAACATTTAAAAATAAGTAAATATCTTCTGACCAATCACTTAACCCCTCAACACCCGAGCTGCTGTACAATGCAAAATATACTAGTACTACAGCTTGAAGGTGATTAGTCCTTGCTGGGCCCTATGTCCTCAGTGCAATGGAGCTGAGGGGAGGACCTAGAAGACACATGAGGAAGGAATCCTGAAGAATCTGCTTTGTGAGTGGACTGGTGTTTTTCTTAAGTGACTGGATTCATTCTATTAAGACTATATTTGGTATCAAGAAACTAGATTCATTACCAAATGAAGGGCAATTCAAAGCAACCCTGGCTCACTCTTGCTTCTTCTCTCCACATAGGATCATTTTCCTCTCCTCCTCTCTCTCCCCTTTCTTTCTCTTCCCTCAGTACCTACATGGTCCCCAGGCTTGGGCTGTCACCCTCCAAAGCTGTAAACAAACCTCTTTTCTTTATCAGTGACTCAGCTTTGGATAGTTTGCTAGAGCNGCATAAAACAGACTATGACAAATAGTATCAATTTCACATTCTCTTGAAAAGATTAAATAATATAATCCCCCAAAGCAATGAGAACAATGCTTGGCACANACAGCTGTTACCACCACACAGCGCCACCACTATACCCATCGCCAGCAATTAAACTGGGGAACGAAGCGTACCCAAACTAGCACTTGCCCTTTTTAGCTGGAAACTTTTGAGTTTTTATCACAAATCTTTGAACATAATTGACCAGAATTTAAATCCAGACAGTTATTGGTTCTTTACCAAACTACTTTGGGCCACTCTTTTCTCATGAGGCCTAGCAGTGTACAGAGGTCNCAAAGAACACACAGCCTGCCCTTTTATGTCCATCTCTCCCATCTCCGTTTTCCAGTCTATTCTTCCTTCAAAGTTTATCTCAAGAGTTCTTTAATTCCAGTTCCTCAGGGGCTGGAAAGATGGCTCAGTGGGTAAGAGTGCTTGCTGCACAAGCATGAGGATCTGAGTTCGGATCTCAGCACCCACATTTTAAAACAAAACCAGAAGGGGAAGAAAAGAAGAAGCCAGGCATGGCCACATGTGCATCTGTAACCCCAGAGCTGTGGGACGACAGAGACAGGAGGATTGCTGGAGCATGGTGGCTGCCAGCCTAGCTCTAGGTTTTAGTTAGAAACCCTGTCTCAGAGGAATAAAGCAGAGGGTGATAGAGAAAGACACGCAGCATGCCACTGTGGCCTCCACAGGCAAGCACACTGGTGCACACACACATTGATAAATACTGGTACATATACACTGGTGCA
>LZPO01035051.1:42124-57623 GCA_001675575.1 Neotoma lepida | reverse complement strand
ATAAAATGAAAAAATTTACTGCATCCCACGTCTGCACATGATTATTATTCAAGTCTATAATTTTGCTTTTCTATCCAACTATCTTCTCACACTGAGACTGAACAAAAACTGAGGGTTTAAACATGCATTTAAGGANTTCTTCAAATTTGGGTCATCTCATAATTTCAGCACTATTTTCGAAGTCTGTGGCCTTTACNAGATATTGCAATACTTGGAGGCCACATCAAAAGTAACATGCAAATGCTAAGAGACAGTGGATGGAACATGCATGAGAAAATATTAAAGAGGTAGAGCCAATGAGGCCACTCAATGAGCAAAGGTGCCTACTGTCAAATCTGAAGACCCAAGTTCAATTCCCAAGACACACATGGTACAAGGAGAGAACCAACTGCAGTAGGTTGACCTCTGACCTTCCACACACACCAAGGAACACATATCCCCATGTACACAATAAACAAATAATTGAAGTGATTTTCAAATTCAGAATAAAATTATGAGTTATAGTCATTGCTGTAATAACTGATTATTTAAATAAGCTANATACAGACACACGGACAGGCACTCCTCATATTCTGCTTAAAGAGAAACAGACATTTTTAAAGGACCTAATTTTTTTTCAGCACTCTGGCAAAGCATTTTTGTATTAAATTATTTTGCAGAAAGAAAAAAAGCAAGATACATTAAAAACAAAACAAAACAAAAACAAAAGCAAAAACAAACCACAGGGGTGGAGAGATGGCTCTGTGGTTAGGCCCACTGGCTGTTCTTCCAAAGGACCCAGGTTCAATTCCCAGCACCCACATTGTGGCTCACAACTGTGAACACTGCACACACAATCCACAGGCACTCCATACACATGATGTACATATATACATGCAGGCAAAAACACCCATACTCATAAAATAAAATAAAAAATTTAATGACACATTCATGAGGGAAATAGTCCACTTCATAGAAGGAAAATAGCAATTCCTTCAGCTCTTTCTACACCGAGTATCCTGGGTTTAAAAACTAGGCCATTCCTTTCCTAAAAACACATCTAATAAAAGTATGTGTCATTGCAGAAACAGCTGGGCTGTTTCCAAACATCTGATATGTTCCTCCAGAACCTTCCAGGATTGAGCCAGCATGACCCCATGCAACAGCCCCACAGGGGCACCTGTCCCTTCTTCATTATCTTGTTCTCTCTCAGTCTGAAGTTCCTGATCTTGACAGGGAAGAGTTCTCCCTGCCAGTTGTCTAGCATGCTCTGGGCAAATGCTAGCTCTTCAGTCTGAAGCTATTTGAGAAATAAGTAATGGCATCACTGTCTTAATTTCTTCATACCTTTCTCCTCATCCTTTGCGTTCNATATCTTTCATTCCAGGATGCGCACATTACACAGGGCCTCCAAGCTCCAATGTGCATCAGTCAGCCGGGTGCCTGCAAAAGTGAGGCCCCTCGGACCTACCTCCTTAGGGGTTCTGATTGGTAGGCCTAGTGGCAGGGATTCAAAATCTGTATCTGGTATACATATCCCATAGGCTGATCCAGGAAGTCTGGGTACCACGCCTTCATAAACACAGCTTTGAAGCATATGGAGACGAATGCTTTAAGCACCTTCCATATAAAGGAACAATTAAGAGAACTACAAATACAGAAAGGAGCACAACCACCATTCACAGGCATATTTGCAGGATAGCAAACGGCTCCTTGGGTCTCAGTGAGCATACATTATAAAATGCACTTAACGCGCATGGCTACGCCTGCTCAAATTCCAGTGTTCCCTCCTAGAACTGAGTAAACTGGTCCATCCCACTGGGCTTTACACTATGCAGACTCATCCTTGGGCAGAAATGAGGGAAAGAAGAGAAAACACAAGGATCTAATCCCTGAGGTCTGAGCCCAAAGGAGCCGATTTCCTGGTCTCCCTCCATGTACCACCAATGACCATAGCAGGAAAGCAGAATCTAGGATGGTGGGAAAGAGTTGCATAGTCCCTGGTTGCCAGGCTCTATCTAGCCCTGAAGAAGATCACTGAAAACACAGACGCCTGGGCCCCACCCCACCACTCCTGATTCTAACATAGGTATATTAGGACTGAGGAATTTATATTATTTCTTCTTCTTTCTTTCTTCTTCCTCTTCTTCCCCCCTCCTCTTTCTCTTCATCCTCCTCCTCCTCCTCCTCTTCTTTTTTGCAGGGCAGCAGATAGGAATGAGATGTGGAAAAGGAACACAGGACCCTTTGAAAGCTAAACACAGGAACAATCCTCCCCCCCCCCCAGAATTGTGAGTCTCTACCACTGTTGATGGTGATACTTATTTTTTTTGTTTTGTTTGTCATTGTTGTTGTTGTGAATGTTTACGGGGGAGGGGTTTGCATGTGGATACAGTGCCCATGGAAGCCAGAAGGGCATTAGATTCCCCTAGAACTGGAGTTACAGGTAGTTGTGATCTGTCCGGCTTGGGTGTTGGGAACCAAATTCAAGTCAGGTCCTCTGCAAGAGCAGGACACATTTTTGATCTTTGAGCCATCTCTCCAACCTCTGTTACTTACTTACTTTGGGAATAAATCTTACTACGTCACCCAAGCTAGCCAGAAACACACTATCCAGCCAGACTGTTCTCCAACTGGCAATCCTCCTGGCACCAGGATTGGAAGTGTACCTTACCATGCCAGGTAAGAGAATTCACATCTCTATAAACTTCTCAGCCCAACTGCTGCCACTGGCCCGAGGTCTACACTCAGAACAGCGAGGCTAACGGCTTACGGCCTGCATGCAAGCAAGTTGGAATAAAGGAAGGAACAAAGAAAATGTTACCATGCGCAGAGCCTCTAACACCAAAAACTGGGCATTTTAACCTGTTGCACAGGGAAGCCTGCTCCAATTCACATTCTCTAGTAAGAAAAAGGACTGTTTAATGACATAATCCCAGTATCCGTTGAGTTAAATGAATTTCATCTGGTTTTCCACTCAGAAACAAATGCAACTCACAGTGCTTATTAATCACGAACCCTCACTGAGGGTCTATTGTATACACAGCGCTGCAGGGCAGCCCAACTTCCTAATGGATAAAGAAGTAAAACCAAACACAGTGACTGCCTTTAATTTACTTATCGGCTGCATTATTTCACTTCCAATTACTACGAAATCTTGGACTAACTTAACCTTTCCACTGTCACAAGAAGGAGGGAGACAGGGAGCCCCCGAGAGAAGGCTGTCTTTCCATTTCACTTTGAGAATAAAGCACGTTGCCGGAGAATAAAGCATGTTGCCGGGGTGATGGAGGATTGAGTGAAGAGGTAGAAATTGTTGCTTCTTTTCGAACCAGAGGTGTCCTGGAATCAGTAAGCTCACTGTATAACATAAAGACTGAACAGAAGTTCTTCAATCTTTGAAAACCGATGGGCACTGGGTGGGTCTTAAGCTTCCTATTTTTCAAGACAAATATTACTAAGACAATGGAGGAAGGAATATTCACAGAATCTCCAAAAAAACTTATCAACGGCACCGTAATCTCTATGTATTGCTCTGGCATACAGTGTAGTCATGAATCTCACTTTATTTGCTCTTTACCACAGAATGAAGCTCAAGTCAGTTTGCAGAATGACCTACAAATATATTCCAGAATTGTTAGCTCACTGTTACCAATACTACATTGTCTTGAGTTTTCGGGGCTCAGCAAAGCCAAATGATTTATCACTGATGTTTAAAAGATTTGACGTTAAAAAAAAAAAATACCATGTGACAATCCCTGCTAATTTGACTTGAAAAAAAAAAAGATAAAATAGATTTGAATTATCTTGTTGTGTTGTATTGCAGTAACTCTCTCTGACAATCCTTCAACAGCTCAGGCCGCTCCACTCCAGCATGCTGTCATTATTGTTTTCTTGGCCTAAAATGTTCCTCTCCCAGACCTCGTCTTATCATACAAGTAGAATGAGTCACTACCCTAGAGAAACCTCCCCTAACTACCCCACCCCCATCCCTCTAGAATATTACCCATCTGGGTTCCTCTACATGGGCCTGGTAAAGAGCGCCCAATGAACCCATACATTCCCTCACTCATGCCATAGAAGCTTACAGTTACAGGTACTGAGAATAAAACGATGGCTCTGGGAAGGCATCTACCCATCCTGAGCTCACACTCAGGCAGGGTGGCCAATCACACAAGGGGTTGCGACACAACATCCAATGTGTGGGGAGAGAAAAGGGAGTGTGTGNTTGACACTCGTAACAGGGACTCGGATGAGGTTTGGGAAGGGGTGTTTCTCTGCCTGTTGGAATGTTGGGAAAATGTCTAAGGATTCACTTGATCGGCAGAGGCCAAAGTCTCCCCTCTGTTGCCTCCCTGGAGCCAATGACTGGTCAAGGTGACCAGTGTGCTGCAGTCAATTTCAAAGGCTTTTGAAACACACTTTTGAAGATGTGGATTTCAACTATCCATTTGCTACAGTGTATAAACGACACACATATGGCACACAGACAAAAAGATGGAGATATCCTTTTTATTAAAAACCATCAATGGAAATTCATGAAGAACTGGAAGCCATCTTGGAACTGCTGGGTCATGTTACAAGAAATACAACATTCCTGTGTCTACAAAGGCTTAAAAATTGTTCCATTTGCCCTACTCCTTTTGCAGTCATACTTTCCTCTGGTGTCTCTACCTCCTCTGTCTTATGCAAGAGGATTCCCCCTTGAGTCATTTCCAAAATCCTCCGAAGTTTTCTCTCCAGCCTCTTGCTTCTCAGTTGTAAATAGCAAGGAATCCCATGGCTGCAGGAGAGTTGACCTCACCTACTTCAGATGACAACATCTCCCTGCACTCCATCACCCCACGCACTGGCCAAACGCATCTTTTATCTGGCCCGGCAGAATCAAGAGCATATATTTAAAAACCAAGCCATCCATCTTCTAATTTACAAAACACAACATTTCACAAACTGTTTACCGGCAGCCCTGCCAACAATATTACTCAAATGCAGTGGAGTGAAAAAAGCCACAGGGAATAGTATAGTTGGCCAAGAGCAGTATTTGGAGATCTAAAATTACAGAGGAAAATCATACAACATTCATTTTACTTAGTCCCAAATCTCTATCAGATGATGTTGAGCAGAAAGATTCTAAAATTGGCAGGGAGAAAGGAAAAGTCATCTTAAAGGTTGGGCTATGCCAGGATGGCCTTACAGAAAGAAGGAGGGGGGTAACTGAATAAGGTGTGTGCCCTTGAATAGCCGGCATTAGCAGCATCGTCTGGTGGGCTAGGATAAGCACACAGAGAACAGCAGAGCAAATGGAGATGATTGTCAAAAGATGAGAATCAACCAAGAGAGGAGAAAGCCGAACCCCACAGGGTGTTCCAAGGACTGTATTTCTACCACTAAGTTACACTTGCCAGTCAATGTAATTCTATGCAACTCAATTAGCACTGGTACTATGGCAACCCAAGGGGCCTGGGCACATAAAAAAGTAACAGAGAAAACCATGCTTCCCAGGAGCTCCGCACTGATCAAGCAACAGACATGCCCAGCCGAATGGAGAGCCAAGCAAAGGAAAATCACAAAGGGTGAGCAGTGGGATTTTTTTTTTTTTCTTCACCAAAAGACCTAAGTAGTGTGTGGGCTCCAGGAAGAAACCAGGAGGGGGCAGCCCTGAGCAAAGCAGAGCAACTAAGCCATCAACGTCAAATCAGTTCAACAGGGGCCCTATTCTCTGTGCTTTTCATGCATCAGCTCACAACACTGCAACAGGCCTCAGAGTGATAGTCAGACTATTCTATCTACTTGGCTGAAGAGAGTTAACCTGCCTTGCTCAGGTTCCCAGAGGTCTGCCTAAGTCACACAGTGAGGAAGCATAAAGGTCAAGATCCGAGCCCTGGACTCCAATTCCAAAGACAGAATTGAGCCCCACAGCCTCCAATTCAGGCAGATCCAATGAAGGCAAGCAATGAGGGGAAAAGAAAGAACATGACCAGCATGGTAAAGGCTGGAGAGGGGAGAGAAAGCACCCAGTAGCTTTGCTGTCTTATAGCCACATGGTCTGTACATGTTCCCAGTATATGGCACTTTAGCTTCCTGGGGTGCTCAGTCCATAATAAACAGTACAGCAAATTAATAAGCAAAGAAAAAAACATACACCAAATATGGCTCCTACGTATTTTTCCACAAGTTCCCAAATAACAACCCGTTGGTATAACACCAACAAATTATGTTTTATTCTCTCTGCACTAAAAAAGCTGGAGTTATTATTAGTAAAACATGCATTTGAGAAAGATAAGATCATAGCCCTTCCCTCCACTATAAATCATTACAGATAATCACCACATCAGGGACCTTTTAGAAGCATAACACTAATGGACAGTGGTTAGATATATTACTTCCTGGCTTTGTGTGTTTAAACTGTTTTATAATTAAAAATAGAATGTTTGGGGCTGGAGAGATGGCTCAGCAGTTAAGAGCGCCTGCCTACTACTCTAGCCAAGGACCCAGATCCAGTCCTCAGCAGCCATGGAACATCACCCAACCACCTGTAACTCCAGTTCCCAGGTATCTGATGCCCTCTTCCGGCCTTCACAGACTCCTGCATTCAAGTTGTACACATAAATTCATGAAGGCACATGCACATACACATAAAATAGTTAATAAACAAATAAATCTTTTTTTTAAAAATTGGGTGTCTAATAGAAAACACACACACATACATGCCCTCCTAAGTGTCAAAGTGCTTAAAATTTAAAATTAAATTAAATTAAAAAAACTTTGGGGCCAATGGAATAGCTAGGTTGGTAACATCATGTTCCAAAAAGCCTGACAGCCTGAGTTCAATCCCCAGAACCCACATGGTGGAAAGAGAGAGCCAAATTGTCCTCTGACCTCCACACCTGCACTGTGGAGCGCACACACATGCACATAAAGAGACAGAGACAGACAGAAACAGAGATACAGACAGACAGACAGAGACAGAGTGAAACAGATAGTGAGACAGAATACAAAAATTTTTAAAAGCTTTTAATCATCTAGACACTATTAAAAATGTTTCCAAATTTCAAAGTATTGCAAAACCATACACATTCAGCAAAGATGGAACTAAATATATTTTTTTTAAAGATGGAAAAGAGCACGCACAACTATGCTCAAAACTGAGCTAATCCAAGTGTAGAGGGTTCCTGCCTTAGATTTTTTTTCTCTCTAATTTGCTAAAGTGTGGCCCTGGCCTTTCATGGCCCACACCCAGTGTCAAACCAACCTCTGGGATTAGCTCCTTCCCAGATCATTGTCTCCAAGTGTGAACTGTGTCACACTTTGGGGCACTTGTTGGCTACTACATCTCTGACTCCATAACAATAGCTCCCCCAGCGAACTTTCTAGATAACGAACTTTCTAGATAATCGTGTTTGAGAATCACTCATCTAGACCTCTGTAAAACAGGCCAGAGAAAAATAGCCAGAGGCGTCAACAAATCACCTACAACGATTGCCTTGTCTCTTGGAACATGCCTGGGAGCCGTGGGGAAAGGAGCCAAGCTAAATCTATAGTGAAGGGCTGCTTGGCAGGAGAGCAATGAAGTCCTTAGACACTGTAAGGAAACCCTCAAATGCCCAGGGGGGAACCCACCTCTGCATAGCCCACATCTCCTGCCCCTGTGCAAAGCACTCATGAGCTTAATTGTGCTCCTCTCCCCCAACCCAAGAATAAATTGAAATCCTAACTGCTGGTACCTCAGAATGTGAGTTGATTTGGAGTAGGCACAAATCTGAGTGGGNACAGGGTTTCTCTGTGTAGCTTTGACGCCTTTCCTGGAACTCACTTGGTAGCCCAGGCTGGCCTCGAACTCACAGAGGAGTGCTGGGATTAAAGGCGTGCGCCACCACCACCCGGCCTGAGTGGGATTCATATATGAAGTGCGAATCTGGACACAATGAAAGTCAAACAGAGTGAGGCCGTGTGTAGACAACACAAGGAGAAATCGTGACATGCAATGAGAGGACCTTAGAAAGAACCAACCCTATCAGCCCTTGATTTGCAGCTTCTGGCCACCCAAACTGTGAGACAATAAGCTTCTGTGGCTCTCAGGCATCTAGTTTGGGGTGTGTGGTTTTGTTACAGTGGCACATGCTAATGTCATCTGGAAAATGAGGGAGCCAATTTAGGTAGTAAAGCACTGATTGCCATGGCAACAAGGTAACAGATCATGCCTGCTGCCTTAATAAACCCCACAATTTATTTAATAAATAAAATTTATAATATATATATAAATTATTAAAGTATAAATACATAATAAAATTTATAAAATAAATAAAATAAAAATAATAAATTCACAGGGTGTGAAGATTTAAAAAAAAATGCCCTGTAACATCTGAAGTCTCACAAAAACTTAGCTTCACCATGCTTGCTCCTTGTATGACCTGATAGGGTCAAGGGTTAAGAGGGGTGACAAGGCCCTCAAACTCAAACTCGCAGTCACCCTGGCTCCTTCCTTGCTAGAACCTGGAAGGAAACGTGCATTTTAAGAAAATGTCATCTAGATACTGGAATGAGTTTGAGTATGTCTGGAATAGTCTCCACAATGAATGACAAAGTCGGTAATAGCCAAGCTCTATGGCTGCCAAAGGTCTTGTGGCAGACTCGGGAAGCTTCGGCAATGTAGACGCAGCTAGGAGCGGGTGCTGCGTGCAGACCATCCGGGGCTGGAGGAGTGAGTGCTTCACTAGGAAGGCTTAAGCACTACCACAACACAGAATTTATGGTTCCTGAATGTTTGTTTTAACTAGTGTTGAGAACACATATTTGACCCAGTGTGAACTTGACCCGGGGGTCCCTCTCCCTTCTCCTCAGTGTCTGCGCCACAGGACAAGATTTTCCAGTCGAGCCTCCCACCCCAGCTCCCAGGACTGGGGTCAGGGCTGAGGACACAGACAGGGCAGCCCTCCCGGCAGCTGCTATGGTAAACTTTGCGGCAGATGTATTGGCAAAGCAGCTGTCAATGGTCATGGCCGGCCTATGAAAAATGTGTGATCGTCATGAGCCTCTCTCTCACACCGGGCTAGTGAGCTGAGCCAAGGGGGACAGGAGACAGCCTGAGGGTGTCCTCAGTCACCTACCCTCCACAAGCTGCACCCTCCTGAACGATGTGATGTACGGCAGCCTCTCTGACACTGAGGGTACAAATATCAAGATCGCCTCTGCATGGAACTTAGTGAGCATTTCTAGAGTTGGTTTTCAGAGTTTTTTGTTTTTTGTTTTTTCTTCTTCTTCGTTTGGTTTGTCTGTGCCCCCCCCACCCACCCAGCAGTATGGGCTGAACGCCAATGGAAAAGCAATGGAATATCGATTTTCTGTTCCTTCCTAAGGAGAGAACAAGTCATTTGATGTGCCATGAGTTCCATGAGTAAAACCAGACTCCGCACTCCCTACAGCTGGCTGCATTTCTCCCCTATTCATGGAACCTGGCACATGGTAAAAACTAAACAGATATCGGTTAAATAAATAAAAGAACCACGCATGCGTTTACAAAGGGCTTGCTACGTGCCAGGCACCAGCCTGGAGTCCTGTCTGCCATCGTTCCTCTTCCCTCCGCCTCACCCTGCCAGCCCCGCTTCACTCTCCCTTGCCTTTATTCTTCTGTGTTTTCTGCTCCTACATCCAGTCTCATTAGCTCTGAACCCGCCGGCCAAGTTTGTCCCTGAGCCACATTAACTCTGGAAAAACATAAAGGGACAAAAAAGATGGAAAGAAACAATGATAGGGTTGTTTAGACGAAGGGAAGAAATGCAAAAATGAGAAGGGAAAATGTCACACATCAGGGGTTTAATGTTTCCACTCCGAAGACAGTCCCCTAAGCCACAAAATCCTTCTATAAATGTTGTCATTGGAAAGAGAACACATGGGATACTATCTCTTGATCACTACTAACAGTCTCCAATACTAAAAGCTAGAAGACATATCTTGTGCTATGCTTACAACTCCCAGAAACACCTACACAGACAGACAGACAGACAGTGTGTGTGTGTGTGTGTGTCTGTGTGTCTGTGTGTCTGTGTGTCTGTGTGTCTGTGTGTCTGTGTGGAAAAGCAGCATTAATGTGCACTTTGGCATCTCCACACAGGGACCGAGTGGCTGGAGCCCCAGGACCACCATGGTGCCTACACAGAGGCATTCTTTGCCCCGTGTGGGTCCGCTGCCTGCGTGCTTCTCATCTCTGGTTTGCAATTTAAGGTTCACTAAATCTTCCGTCTCCAGAAGCATTTGCCCATGGTACATTTAAATTAAGTTTCAATCAGCTCAAAACAATCCAAGCTGGCCCAAAGGAATGCATTATTTTCTTCACTGAATTAATCAAACAATGGAGACCACGAACACATCCAATCTCCCATGCAGAGATTATTTTGGCGAGGTTGACATGACTTATACGAACCTTTTAAATTATCCTTAAAATATAATAACTATTAAATACTGTGGGATATACATTGTAATCTACCCATATGCTTTGTGATGTTGACACATCACTCGTTTTTGTATTCCTGTATAATAGATTACATTCAAGTACAGTTGTCAGTCTTGACATCTTAAGGATAAAAGAGAGAAAGGGAACCACACATCAATTTATTTTGTCGTCTGAATGTCATTGCTGTTTACTGAAGTAGTTATACTGATGAAAACTGGTGAAGAAAGGAATTTCTATCAATTCCCATCCATTTTACAAATACTTTAAAGTACTGTCCCCCAAGCAGCAGGCTTTAACACAAAGAGAACTAGAGACATGTATTTAATGTTTCATGGCTGTGTGTATGTGTGTGTGTGTGTGTGTGTGTGTGTTACAAGTTCACATGTATGTGTGGGCTTGGTTTAAGTGTGAGTTTGCACATGTGTGTGTGTGTGTGTGTGTGTGTGAGTGCATGTAGAAGCCAGAGGTAGATGGCTTCCTCAATTGTTTTCCACTGTTTGTTGTTTGTTTGTTTTTTGAGATAGTGAATTTCCTAAACCCAGAGCTCACCAATTTGTCTAGACAGGCTAGCCAACAAAATCCAAACATCCATCTGTCACCACCTCCCCAGAGCTGGGTAGAGGCTCATAGCACCATGCCCAGCTTTAAGTGCCAAAGATCGGAACCTAATTCCTCATGCTTGCAAAGCAAGCCCTGTATTGACTGAGTTATCTCCCTGTGCTCCATATTTAGTCTCCTTTAAAGTCTTTTCATGATAAATCATTCAAAGGTATAAAACAACACAATGAGTTTAAAGGAAGACAGATTGGGCCTCTCTAGCCTGAAATCCCAAATCTGAAACTTTCTGAGTACCAACCAGACACCACAAGTGGAAAATTCCATACCTGACTTCATGGAAACAGTTCAGTTAAAATGCAAGCACACTAAAAATATTGTGTAAAATTACCTTCAGGTTATATATAAAGCATACATACAAATGAACTTCATGTTTGAACTTGGGTCCCATCCTTAACATATCCCATTATATATAAACACATATTCAAATAAAATCAAAGTCCCAAACACTTGTTTGGCCCAAAACATAATGGATACACACTGTAGTAGAAAAAAAAAATCATCCACATTACTTAAACAAATAATAATAAATATACAGGGAAGGAAGAAAGTCGTGTAATATATGGGAGTTTACTTGACTTGATCCAAAACTAAACTCTAAGAGTCTCTGGTTTTCACACTCATTCCTTTTCACCTTGAACCCTTCCACAATCCAACAGGGGGAGCCTGGTTCTAGTTTAGTCATTTCTGTAGAAGAAAGTGTAGCATCAGAGAGACCAGGTGAATTCCTCAAAGCCACACAGCTTGTGATGGGTTCAGTGTGTGAACATGGGTCTTCTAAACCCAAAGCCTTTCTGATATCATGCTGCTAATCCATGGATACAAGTGGACGGTACCAATGTTAACTCTGGTAGTCCTGTCTAAAGACAATGGTTCCCGCATCTTTCAGGACACACCTGAAATAAGACTCCCATTAAAAACACCCATCTCTGGACTGCAGAGATGACTCAGTAATTAAGAACACTTGATGCTCTTCCAGAGGGCCCGGGTTCACCCACATTGGCCTACTTACAACTAACTACCTTGTAATCTAAGGGGATCTGACACCCTCTCCTGGATTCCATGGGCATTGAACTCCCCCCAAATATATATATACATATATATATATGTATATGTATATATTGTGTACATATATGTATGTACATATATGTATATATGTATATATACATATATACATATATACACATACATGTATATATGTATATATGTATATATATGTGTATATATATCATGTACAGCCACATATATATATCGCTATAAAATAAAAAATAAACACATAAATATATGTGTTTATATATAAAAAAATAATAGCTTTATTTATATATAAAAAAATAATAGCTTTAAAAAAAAAACACTCATCTCATAAATGCTATGCTTTGAATGGTGTACTCAGCTGCCCAGGCTCTGTTTCAGCAGCACAATTATTCCTGGAAGGAGTTGTGATTTGAGTTTTTGGCATTGGTCAGAAAAGCACCAGAAAGGAAAGTGATGCCGAACTGTCTAGATTCAGTGTTATCTCCAGCTTCCTCCTCAGAGCCAGAGGTATATGTCACAGGTCTCATGAGATGAACACAGTACAGCCACTTCCTCCAGCTCCAACCACAACAATGCAGCTCTAACTCTCTCAACCAACAAGTGGCCAGTGACGCCTCTTTCTGGACCTGCAGGCAGCAAAGCCAGCTGCACACAGGCAGACACATGTCCTTGCCTCCCTGGCCTGGAGAAGTGGGAACTCATGATTCAAATGCTCACAATCCAGATAGTCTCTTTCTAGGACTTCTTGGGTACCCTGAGCCCCCATAAAGGGGGAATCTCTGGGGCTGACCCCTTTTCAGAGAAGGCACTCTGCCACTTTCCAAAAAGATCTTTATAAAACCTAGGAGCACGAACCAGCTGGCTCTGTTGGTTTGTAGGGGTGGGGGGTGTTTGTGTGAGTGGACACGTGCACCAGTACGTGTGCATGTGTGTGCTGTGCATGTAGAGACCACAGGTCAATCTTGAACGTCATTCTTCAGAAGCCCTCCACCCTGTTTTATGAGACAGGGTCTCATTGGCCTGGAACTCACCAATCAGGCCAGGCTGACTAGCCAGCGAGCTCCAGGGATCCACCTGTGTTTGTCTCCCGGCTTTTTTAGACAGGTTCTAGGGATCAAACTCCGGTCCTTATGCTTGCACGGCAAATACTTCACCAAGTAAGCTATCTCCCCAGCTCCTGCCCTGTGTGTAGCTGGCTTCATATAGCAATACCTCACTACCTCAGTGCTGTCACAGAAGGTTACCCACCATGTTACAGGCCGAACCTGTCAGAGCAGCTTTGAGGCAGATGCAACGATTAAGAGAAGCAATCCTAACACAGGATAATGTTGCTGCCACAGCTGTCAATTCTGTCAAGTGTAATAAAAAAAGGTTAGGAACAGATGGAGCCAGGCGGTGATGGCACACACCTTTAATTACAGCACTCGGGAGGCAGAGGCAGGCAGATCTCTGTGAGTTTGAAGCCAGCCTGGTCTAAATACATACATACATACATACATACATACATACATACATATCTGTGTGTGTGTGTGTATGTATACACACACACATCTATATAACTTACAATGCCTACAAGCCAAAGCATTTCTGATCTAGCAGCTGGAGTTTGGCCCTCAGGAGGTCTTTAAGTCAGTCATTACTCCTTGATCATAGCCCAAATTCTAAAACACAGAGATGGGTCCTTTTCGTCCACTTAAAATCCCTCTGTTTATCACATGAACTAAGGCATTTTTTAACAGACAAGGTCACCAGAATGATTGCATCAAATCTTTACTCATGCATCAGTATTATAAAACCCAAATTAATACACAAGGCACATTGCTGGGTTTTACTCATAAAGTATATGTCAATAGCAGCTGAAATTTTGGACAACTCCAGTTCACACAATAATAGCTCAAGCTCTACAGAGAGAACATCTAGAAATGCTTACTTTGGGACTAGACATGGTTCAGTGGTTAAGAGCACTGGCTGCTCTTAAAGAGGGCCTGGGTTCAGGTCCCAGCATCAACATGATGGTTCACAACCATCTATAACTCTAGTTCTGGGGGCTCTGACNCCCTCTTCTGGCCTCTACATGTACTAGGCACATACATAGTACACAGACATATATGCAGGTAAAACATCCATACACACAAAATTAAAATTAATAATAATAAAAATTTTAAAGCTTGCTTGTTCTGGAATGGAGGTAATTTTTTTTTTTATTCTCAGCTAACTTGTCAAGGGGGACCCGATACACATTTAGCTTAATCTTTAACTTTACTATGTTTGTAAGGAATACTCTTCAGTGTTCTCATATCGATATGTATCATTAATAAAACAATACCATTAAGCATGCATATTAACTGGGAAAAACCCCATGTGCAGGAAGATTCTGAAAAAAGAACTGGACCCCGAGGATGGAGGATGCGGGTGGCTCTTTTCAGAAAGCTTTATACATGTTTAATGTTGGGCCTGGTTAGATTAGGTCTGTAATTGTAGAAACGGGGGCAGGGGGCTGTGTACTTTGATGCACAATGTATGTATTAATAGCTCATTGGCACAGCGCTTGCTCAGCCCCTGGGCAGCCTTGAACTTAATCCCCAGTACTGCAGCGCTCCCTGCCTTATTCCAGGCAAGGACCTCTCCTTTCTATCCCTCTTCTCCCACCATGGTAAAGAATGCTTCTGATTTGTTGGTACCATGTTTAAATTAATCGTATTGGTTCTGGCACACAGCCTACCCTCAAATGGGATTTTTTTTTTTCCTAACACTTGACTCAAATGAGACAGTGATGAACACGTGGGTTGAGTGTCGAGGAATCTTGGCTAACATAATGCTGGTGGACCCGCATAACCCAGTCCTTCCTTGATGGTTATACAGGCTGCAGGTGGACTGTATTTCAGATATCGCATTCCCGGGGGCAGCGCCTGCCTCTTCAAGAGGTCCCTGTAGAACCTCCCCCGCCCTACCCTGACACTCCCCACACACACACACACACAGCTCCACCTGGCCCATTGTGCAAGGCCGCTGTGAGTACAGTAACTTACGTTTGGTGCATCTCTGAGAGCCAGGAGCCTTACTCCAGCCATGGCAGCACTGCCCTCCACAAACATTGATCCTGAAACAAAACCAGACCCCTGAGTCCAACGATGCTCACTTCCTAAGAATTCCAGCTTTCAGAGCGTTCCTGAAAAGCCAATGTCTTGCTTCCACATTCCTCTGGATTAGAGAGAGCTCTAAGAGTACTCAGGATGCCCAACCCAAAGTTGCCCAAGTGAAAGGGTAAGGGACCATTCATCTGCGAAGGATGGAGAAGCCAAAGGGCCTGCATACCAAGGGCAGAGAATAAAAATCCAAACTAATGGTTGTCTTAACCCCCAAAATAAAACAGAGTCAAATGTAGTCTGCATATTCTCTGGGCCCATTTTGCTTCAGAGA